>PVIJ01004570.1:0-29250 GCA_004024925.1 Scalopus aquaticus | reverse complement strand
GCGTCGCCGCTGCCGACAGCACCACAGCGCAGCGCCCAACCGCTGCGCCACCGGGGAGGCCCTTGTTTTTTTTTTTAAGATTTATTTTATTTATGCGTACAAGCTAGGGTGTAGGTCAGAGGTGTGGGGGGTGTGTGTGAGAGGCTTCACCAGAGACAGAGTGGGGAGCAAACAGGTGATCGACTGAAGTACACTGCTGAGGGGAGCAGCAGGTGAGGCAGGAGAGGGCTGCTGTGCCATGTGGGAATCTCCCTGGCCGGGGATCGAACTTGTGTTGCTGTGGCTCTGAACAGCTTCATAGTGCTGCACTTAACCCGTTGCGCCCCCAGGGAGGCCCTGTCGTAGTTCTTGGCATCCCAGCTCTCAGATTCTGTCTCCTTCCTCTCAGTCTGGGGCATTTCCAGAACTCACCCGTCTAAATGATCGTCCCTTCTGCATCCTCTGTTCTACTTCTGTGGCCTCTGGTGCTGTTTTAAAACTTCTGTGATGTTGTCATGTTAACTGCTTCCCTGTGTTGCTCCCACTTTTTTCCCTCTTCATCTGAAATCTCATCTTCTATCCCAAAGACCCCACGTGCGCTGTAACTTCCTCGAGGGCGTGAGTGGGTCGCTCTTGGCCATGCTCGTATCCTGGGCAGGCCTGTGCTGGACCCGGGCCTTTGTGCTGTTGTTTCCTCACATCTGTTTCTTGCACGTCCTAAGGCAGCTTCTGGAACTTATAATTAAGGGCAGAAGGAGCAACCAGCGGGGTGGTTCCCCGCATTGGGGTAACACATGGGTGCCCGTGGAGCCTGAAGTAGGAGGGGGTTTTCTTTTGTGACTTTGGGGGTCTTTGTGTTAGCACTTTGGTCACAGATTTGAAATTCTCGGGGGGGGGGGGTTCAGCTTCTGCAACAGGTGTCCCCATTTCTCTGTGAATTACTTTTTAGGACCCCTCATCTAAGGACAGACCCTGACCACCAGGGGAGCCCCTGGGGTTGGGGGTGCTGCCTTGAGGGCTTACGAGGCATTGGCGTGGCGTCAGCCCTGAATCTGACGTTTGCCTCACCTGACTCTGCCCAGCGGTGTGTCCTGCTGCTTTGGGGGACTTGGTGGTCCCATTATGCTTAGAGAGGGTGGGATGTGGCCTTCGCTTGCTTCCTCTTTGGCCACAGAGCTGCTGGCCCGGGGTAGCCACCCCTCAATTTGGGGGCGCATACAACAAGGGCCCTGAGCCACTCAGACCCAGCTGCCCGTGCTAGGAGATCCTGGCGTCTGGCGTCCCCTGGGTGCCCTCAGCTGTGCCCTGTTGTGTCAGTGACGTGTGTCTGATTCTTTTCAGAACACGGTGGGGAAGCAGGCAGAGCCGTGGAAATTTGGTAAAACTTAAAATTCTGCAGGTCAGAAAAAGGCATACTTGCTTGTAAATGTCGCAGGGGCGAATGAAAAGTGGCGACACAGAAAACTGCATGTGAATCTGATTTAGGGCATTCTCCCGGCGGCTGCTCTCCAGGTTTGAGATGATGCAAAATTAAGTTGCCTGTAGAAATCACAAGAAGAGGCCCTCCCTGTGGAGCTGTTGGCAGAGGCGATGCGAGTTCAATGCCCTGCCGGGGAGATTCCCACATGGCGCGGCAGACTTCTCCTGCCTCACCCACTGCTCCCTTCAGTAGTGTGTTTCTGTCAATCTGCCTGTTCTGCTCCCCGCTCTGTCTCTGGTGAACCCTCTCGCCGGGGGCCTGTACCCCAGCTTGTATATGTAAATAAATAAATCTTTAAAAAAAAAATCACGAGAGGAACACCTCTCTCCTCCTCCCCTGCTGTGGAGCTCCGCCTAAAGAAGGGGCCACCCCCTAAATTCAAGCCTTTGTTCGATCCTTCCCCTCACCATGAGACCATAGACGGGATTATTATTGGGGATTAAAATTATAGAGAACATTGAAGGGAAAGGGGGAGCTGTCTGGAAACACACACCCCCACACCCCAAACTGCAGGAAGAAAGCGCGCGTGTGTACCAGCCCCAATGGCTGCTTCTCTTAGATGTGATCGAGAAAACAGTGGTTACGCTACATTATTGTAGTGGCCATTTTTTATTATTACTGTTTCGTAGTCTTTCTCTTTTGGGATCTCACCTTCCAATACAGCAGCCACTAGCCACACTACCTCCAAATTTACATTAATTAAAATCACATAGAACCGGGAGGTCCTTAGGCACTGGCCACGTGGCAGGCTCGCCTGCCCTGGTGAGGACTTGTGATTGTCCTGTTGGAGACGGGTTGGGTGGTTTATGGTACAGCAGAGAAATAAAAACACTTGTGGGGGCACAACCCCATGCCAGACAATTCTAGGGACATTAAAAGGGGCCAGGTTGGGAGGGACGGGCAGTGGGGGGGCGAAGCGGGGGAAGATGTAGAGATGTCCTGAGAGCTAGGGGACTGTGGGGACTGAGGAGAGCGGGTTTTGCTTCTACAAGTCCCATTAAGACTGCCGTGCTGGGGGCATTTGGGCAAGGAAACCCGGAAGTTGCTGCAGGGACTCCGCCCAGGGCTGCCGGAACAGAGGGTCATGGCAGGTTGACCTGAGGCCACGCAGGACAGGCTGTGGCGTAAGGGGTCTAGTGTGTGCCCGGGTCGGGGCACTTACTGAGCTGGACCTGAAGACAGCACCCCCAGCGGTCTGATGACCCCCTGATGCGGTGCCTCCTCTTTGAGGCCAGGACTCTGGACAGAGCTGTACCCGGAGGGCCCGTGACCATGTGGCATTTACTGTCCTGCTCCACATGCCCGCTCTGAGATCTGTGGAGCGGGCCTTCTGGCACTGACGAGCTGGCCCTGGATTCTTCCTCCATGCCACGGGCCGGGCTTCTCTCCAGAGGGCCAGCCAGGGCTGCCCCCTGCTCTGCCCCTGCCTGTGAAGTCAGTGCCAGTTCGACTTTATTTACAAAAGCAGGTGGGGGGCTGGACTTGGTCCCCAGCTTGTTGACGCTGCCTAGGGGAACCCAGCACAGGACATGGGCCGCCCAGTCGCAGCCAGTGTTACTGTGTGCCTGGCAAAGGCCACTCCCCGTTTTAAGTGGGGCCTCAGACAAGGCTCCACCAAGAAGGTGACCCGGCAGGGCCAGGGCAGGAGGCCGTGGCATTTGTTGGATGCCAACTGTGCCCCCAGTCCCACAGCTGTCCTTGCCACCCCTGGGTGACGCAGACTGGGGTGGCCAGTGCTCCTGGGCCTCTTGCAGCCAGGGTTAAGCTGAAGGGACCGCCCACCGGCACTTCACCCCTGGTGTTTAGAAAAATTATCCTGCAGCAGCAGCATCTTATCCTATTAGTACGATTTAATGTGAACAAGGAATGAGTCATAAATATTCATGGAAGGGCTATTAAAATGCATAATTAATTGGTGTGGGGATTTTAATAACTGTATCAGTGGTGTGTTGGGGGAGGGGCGCCCCGTTTTTGTAATTTCCATTGGAAGGAGGCCCAGGGCTGGGTAAGGGGTTTTCCAGAAAGGGTGGAGCAAGACCCCACTGTCTCTGCCAGGTGCTTGTGGTGCCCACGTGGAGGCTTATCCCTGGGTGTGAGACCCCGGGAGTCCCTTCATCAACACTGGGCCTCTCTGGGGGCGGGGCAGTGCCACAGATGCTGAGTCAGGTGTCACTCAGGACACAGGCTGACTGTGGGCCTGGGAGGTGGCCTTACTGCTGTTCTGGGGGTCCTCAGAAGCTGCTCCCTGGGTGGGAGCTGTGGCTGGAGGGGGAGGGGCCAGCAGACAAGTGGACCTGTAGGGAAACAGGCTCTGAGCGCTCACGGGGCTTGGCCCAGGGTCATTCCCACCTCACAGCTCACTCTTCAACTGGGACCCCAAATGGGGTCCAGGACCTTGGGGTGCAGACACCCAAGGTGGCAAATGCTGATTGGATTCCCAGAGACCTCGGGACCCTCTTACCCCTTTGCATCGTAACCACAATGGAAATTTTTGATTAGAAAATAAGGTATAAATGAGACATATGAATATTCATTAGACCAGGAGCCTGGTATGCATACTTGTGTAAATTACACAGCAATTAAACACCAATGGGGGGATAACACAAAGGCACTGAAATGGAAGGATGTAGTTTGAAAGAAGTTTCTGGTACAGATGGGCAAGCAGGGTAGGAGGTAAGAGTGAAGGATTTGGGCTGCAATGCAGACTGTCTCCCCCCAGTCTACAGGGGGTGGGGGGGCTTATGTCCAGCACACTCCCTCCACCCCATCTCCCAATCTAGCCTGGCTTAGGGAGAATTCGGGTTCAGAATTGGGTGTGGACACTCCCTGCCCTGCGAGGTAGGATCTATTCAGAACCCTATTTACAGAAGAGGGAAACTGAGTCACAAGGAAGGACCAGGGACTCCTCCCCTTCTCCAGACTGTGTGCTCTGTGACCCCACAGATGGGGTCAGAACCTCCTGCCCCAGAAAGGCTCCTAATCCCCACTGCTGCCCAGTGGGGGAAGATTCTGGAGCCCTGGGCGGGTGCCTGCCTTTGGGAGTGTTCTGAGAGATAAGGACCCCACCCTGCCCCCACCCTGCCTCTCCAGACCAAGGTTCTGGTCCCCGCTTTGTTAACCCCTGCCGTGCCCTGGGCCTCTGCCTCTGGCCTGCCAGTGAAATAGAGGCTCCTGTTTGTGCGTATGCTGAAGGAGTTTGAAGTGATTCCACTCACAGGGCTGTAGTCAAAGGTGGCTCCTACCGTGATTTCAACAGGAGTGGCCCTGCCTCCCACACTGGCGGTGACGGGGCAGAGTCAGAGCTGCTCGCGCACTCCATAATGCCCTGTGAGCTGTCCTCACACGGGCAGGAGAAGCTGATGCCCCAGCCTGGCATGGCCACCCCTGGGGCTCTGGGGAGGGGCTTGGCGTGAGTAAGAATTCTGCCCAAGGCAGGCATGGTGGCTGTGACAGTGATGGGTGGGTAGGAGGTGGGCAGCAGAGTGGCTGGTGGAAGCTTCTCGAGTGTGGACCTGTGCTGTGTGGAGTGCTGGGTGTCTGGGAGGGCTCGCTGCTCCGCCAGGTCAGCTCTGGCCTGGCCGGGCGACCGCTCAGCCCACGCCCTGGCCGGTGCGCACCTCCCTCCGCGGCAGTGTGTGCGGGGCGCGTGGGGTCACCCTGTCTCTGTCTTCCGCTCTGCAGGTCTGGAGGACCGGCCCGGCCCGGGCTCCTGGGGCACTGGCGACCAGAACAGCTCCTCCTTTGACGCTAGCCGGGTGAGGAGCTGCGGTGATGCCGAGGCCCTCGGGCCTCCCTTCCGGGGCGGGGGAGGAAACCAAGGCTGTGCAGGGCAGTCGGCCACCAGCCTGGTCTCTGGAGCTGTGGGTTCAGGTTCTGACTCAACTTGGGCACTCGCCGCTTGCCTGCCTCCTCAGCCTGTTTCCCAGCTCTGAAATGAGGGTGTCCCCAGCACTCCTCACCCCACCTCATTTCTCTGCAGACCTACAGCGAAGGTGCCCACTTTGGTGAGTCCCACCCCAGCCTTTCTTCGTCCACATTCCTGGGCCCCACGCTTGGAGGTGAGTGCCCTGCGGAAGCCTGGAGGTGTCCAGGGAGCCAGCGCGTACCGGGCCTGGCCGCTCGCCTGGTCTGGGGCTCGAGCTCCTCCCAGGTGGGAGAGGCGGGAAGGCAGTTTCGGACCCTGTTCCTCCGTGGTTCCCCTGCTCTCCAGGGAGGAGGCGGCTCAGAGCCTGGGGGCTCCCGAGGGCGGCGCGGCAGTTGCCCCGTGTGCGGTTTCTCTCGCGGGGGCCCCTTGCTAAGCCTGGCCCCTCTCCCTGTGCGAGGGACTGTTGGGAGCCACCGCGAGGTGGCATCTCTGGGGCTCTGAGAAATCAGGGCCCTGCCTCTGGTCCGCTCCCTCCTCGGAGCCGGGGCTGGGGCTTGGGTTATCTGGGACAAGTCAGTTCTTGGTGACTGTCACGAGCAGTCTCTGAGCTAATGGTGCGCCATTGGGTCAGTGACTGCTGCAGAGCTCGACGTGTGAGCTGTGGAAATGATGGGGACACTGAACCCCCAGGGCTTGGGGCCAACCTTTGCCCTGGTCCCTGGGAGGAGCGTGTTAAAGGGGACGGGCAGCACCCCCTGCCGCAGTGAGTTTGGGTGAGGCCCAGCCTCCCACGCACACATAGCCCGGCTGCCGGCCCCCCACTCGCCCGTCCTCTGCTCTTTCCTCTGGGCAGTCCCCAAATCTGCGCCTGGTCGGCGCAGACCCACCTCACCCTAAGGGGCTCGGAGACCAGGAGGGCAGTGTGTCATCTGGCCGTTGGCCGGGAGCCAGCAGGGAGGTGGCCCAATCTCAGCCCTGGGCCTGTTTTTTCACCCACTGAAAGAGGCCAGTGGGGCAGCAGGGCCAAGAAGCCAGGGCAGGGTTTTGTGCACCTGTGACCCCAGCCCAGGCTGACTGCCCAGAGAGACCTTGGTAGTGTCATTCCTTTCTTTCTGCCTTTGTCATTGTCTTTTTTCTTTTTTTTAAAGATTTTATTTACTTATAGAAGAACTGGGGCTAAGGCCAGAGATGTGGGGGTACAGGGGGAGGATTCACCAGAGACAGAGTGGGGAGCAGAACAGGCAGATGGACTGAAGTGCGCTGCCGAGGGGAGCAGCCGGGAGACAGGAGAGGTCTGCTGCGCCCTGTGGGAAGCTCCCTGGCCGGGGACCGAACTCGTGCTGCAGTGGACAGCTTCACGGTGCTGAGACTTAACCCCTGCGCCACCAGGGAGGCCGTGCCCTTGTCTTCTTTTTTTGTGTGGGCCTAGTGCATGGATTAGGTGCTTCCCTATTCCTAAGGCACTTGTGCGGCCTACAGGGGCAGCTCCTTTCCAGGGCCAAGCCCAGAACGCTGTCTGGACTGTCCAGCTTTGCTTCCCGTGCTGTAGGCCGAAGGAAGCGGCGTCATCCCCAGGCTGATCCAGTGGTTGGGGTGAATCCCCTCTGGCCTCGTGTCATCTGCCCAGGAGGTCACCGGAGGTTGGGCCGGCAGGTCTGGCTTGTGGGGCACCCAGCGTGCACTGACACTGAGCAGGAAGACCCGTCTTCCCCACAAGCCCCCAGCTGTTGTTCCAGAAGTCTCACTGAAATTGTTATACTTGTAAAATCAACCCGGAGATTTTCCCCCCTAGTTTGAGAATAGTTCAAGTCAGTCAGCCACATATTTCGATTCCCCTATCACAGGCAGGCTGGTAACTCCCTGGTCTGTCTAGGCTGACCCCGGCCTAAGCCAGACAAACCGTCGTGGCTGAGGTACCGAGTGATCCAGAGACGCTGCTACCTGGATGAGGGCATCTCGGGCTGGAGCCCAGAGTCTGGGTGCTGAAGCTCGAGGATGCTGGAACTCCTGGCTTGTCCTGAGCATCTAGCACCCTGGGAATTGGCACCTCAGGACCTTGCGTGGAGGAGTCCAAGGCTTGGGGGGAGCAAGGGCACTAGCTGAGCTCAGTGCTGTCTCGCCGCAGGGTCGGGGTGGAGAGGGCGTTCTGGTGTGGCCAGGTGTCCGCTCGCTCTTGTCGCGTTGTCTGGCCACACCGCTGCGTGTGCAGGCTGTGTCCCATCCTGCTGCTTTGCGTGGTGCACATGGCTGCTCTCTGCAGGCGTGTGCCGGCTGCCGGGGCCGCCTCCGAGTCTCTGTCCTCCCTCCCAGGCAAGGGCAGTGAGCGGAGCGCCTACACCGCCTTTGGGAGAGACTCGGGTGTTGGTGGCTTGACTCAGGTGAGGACACAGCCCCGTGGGCACCCAGAGGTGGCAGGGTGGGCAGCACCCAGGTGGTGGGACCTTGTTGGGATGACCCCTCTCCCTGCATTTAACTTTAAGCAAGTTCGTCAGCTTGCCCCTTCGACCTGTAAGCAGACCCATGGCTGAACTGAGCTCTGGTCACTCCAGCAGCTGAGATGGGACCCTGCCCTGGGGCCGGCCGGGGTAGACAGGAGCAGAGGGGAGCTCGGGCAGATCTTGGCCCCCAGCCCATGGCCCTTGCTCCCTGGGTACCCCCGCACAGCCAGAGGGGCCGAGAGAGACACTCACCCACGCCCAGTGCCAGACGGGAAGCCACAGCCTGCCCCTGGCTCCTCCCTGGCTGACCCCTTGGTGCAGCCTCAGCACCTGCGCCCCGTGCCTCTCAGGGAGCCCGCCCTGCAGGCACCAGCCTCAGTCTTGCCCGCCTCAGCCGCGAGGCTGTCAGCAGCAATGACCGGCCTCAGTGGTCCCAACATGGCCTCCTAGCCCCGTGGCCCTCTCCCCCATTCTCGAGGACCTCATTTTGTCCCCCCGTTGACTTCCCCAAAACCTCAGTTATGAAAGAAATGGGTGCGACTTTCGGTCCCCAGCACTTCTGAGCATCACTGTCATCCCTCGTGATCCACGTGGCCTCGGCCTTCACGGTTGTCCTTTTTCTTGACCATACTGAGCCGGGGCCAGGCCCCAGCATGGGTCTCCTTACACCTCCTCCTGCCCTCCCCCAGGCTGGCTTCCTCCCCGGTGAACTGACCCTCGGCAGCCCCGGGCCGCTGTCCCCCTCAGGTGTCAAGGGCAGTTCCCAGTATTATTCCTCCTACCCTGGGCACCCTCGGCGGAGAGCTGCAGATGGCAGTCTGGGTGAGTGGGGTGAACTGGGGGGAGAGGATGGCAAGAGGCATGGGCGCTCGCGGCCCTCCAGGTTCTGGCTAGGCACCGGGAGGAGTGGGCAGTAAACCAGGGAAGAAGCAAACACGGTCGCGTCTGTCACGCAGGTCACGTTCTGCAGGTTCCCAAAACACCCAGTCAGCGCCCAGAACGGCGACACGGCTTAGGTGCCCGCGGCCTCTGGTCTCCACGTGCTCACCCGGGCTCTGCCTGGCGCTGTGGGTGCGTCTGGAAAAGCACAATGACCGCGCACGCGCGGTGCCGCACACTCTGCGGGAGCCCAAAATAGGGGCAATCAGGACGTGCAGTCGACCCCGGAAGGCCCCTCGCGGCAGTCTGGCGTCCACCTCGGCTGACGCAGCACGTTGCTCACGGCTCTGTGTGCAGGTCACAGGCGCGTGAGTCAGGCTGCCCCTCAGCGAGCGGCGAATTTGCAGACTTGAGTCTGGCGCTGAGAGACGAGAACAGTTGAGGCCAGGGCGTGACCGCAGTGCTGGGGTCCCAGCCCCGCCCTTGCGCTCCGTCTGCAGACCTGTGCGCGTGCCGAGGCGTTCAGCCATCTTATTAAAAGGGAGGCTCAGGAATCTGCTCTCTGAGGTGCAGAGTTGGGACTTTCCTCCTGACCCCTCCCCAGTGGCCGGCGTGTCCACAGGGCCGCTCACCCCCTCCCTGTGCCCCTACTGGGTGGGGCCGGGTGAGGTGCTCACACCTTTTATTCCTGGCAGATGTACAGCCCAAGAAGGTCCGGAAGGTTCCTCCAGGCCTCCCCTCCTCGGTGAGTCCTGGGCTGGGAAAGGGACCCCAAAGTCAGGAGCCTCTTGTGCCCCCAGACTTGGAGGCTGGGAGGCACACAGCAGGTCTGGGAGCACCACAGCTCAGGGCTGTGAGCTGAACTCCCGCAGCTTTGCTGGGCTTCTCCCTCAGGGCTGCTGCGTGGACCTTCAAGTGAGTTGGGAAAGTTCTTTCTTTCTTTCTAGCCTTGGTCCCTGTTGCTTTAAGAGAAGGTCGTCTCCTGTGGCCCAGGTGCCAGAGAAAGGTGATGAAGGGGGATGCTGGGAGCTGGATCAGGCCGGAGGCCCCTTAGGGGCTGTTTTTCTGCCCTGCCCCAGGGTCTTCCAGGACCCCCTGCCATCTCCCACCCCATCCACTGGGGTTCAAGCTGCCCAGTGTCCCCTCTGCCAAGCTGTTGGCCAGGTGCCAGGTCAGCAGATGGAGCCAGGCCGTCAGTGGCTTACAGCGCTGTGCTCCTGCGATTTAATTATGTTGGAAAGCAGTTTGCTGGATTCCCCTGCTTGGCTGCCGTCGCGCTCTGCCTGGCTCTCACCAGGCCCCCAGGGGCCCCTAGACCCACAGGCGGGGCACAGGCCCACCTGGCTGGTACCAGGCCCTGTGCTCAGGGTTAATGTCAGAGGTTGACACGCAGCTGGAGGGCTGCTCGGCTCAGATCGGTGTCAGACTCAACCCTCACTGTCATCACCTCCATTTTCTCACCTGAACCCCCGTCCCGTTGACTGGAACATCAGAGCTAGTGAGTCCCCAGACCCGCTTTGTCCCGCCCAGCACTTAGACCCCCCTTTGTACGCCGTTGCCAGGGCAGCATTAGCAGTTGAGTCCAACACTCCTGCAGCCGCCGACTCCGGGCCAAATCCCGGCCCAGCAGGACTGCTCCTGCTCATAGCCCCTCGGGTCTTGCGCTGGGCAGCCGGGGTGGGCCAGTGATCCAGGGCCCTGCCTCCTCCCACCCTAGGGTGGTGGTGATTAGACCTGAGGTTGAGGGAGATTCCAGCACTGGGGGCAAGTGGGCCAACAGGAGGAAAGAGGCGCTCGGCGGGGAGTCCTCTGAAGCCGTAGGTGTGAGAGGCTGGAGCTGGGCCACAGGTGGCGGGGCTGGAGGGGAACAGCAGAAGTAGAGCCCGGTACCGGCTGAGCTTCAATTGAGGGATGGCTTTAGGGCAAGGGTTAGGCCAGGGCAGGGAAATAGGTGGGCAGAGGTGACTGCCCTCAAGGTGAGGGGCAGGGCTGGGGGCAGGCCAGCCGCGGGGTGAGGGACCCACCAGTCCCCAGCCCACCCCCTGCCTGACCACCCTTGCCGCCACCTGCAGGTGTATCCTCCCAGCTCAGGTGATGACTACGGCAGGGACACGGCCACCTATCCATCTACCAAGACCCCCGGCAGTGCCTACCCTGCCCCTTTCTACGTGGCAGGTATGTGGGGGCCTGCCCGGGTTGCCTAGGGCTGGGCCTGGAGTCACTTTGCCCCCAACCTCACCGTGCCCTCTCCACAGATAGCAGCCTGCACCCCTCAGCTGAGATCTGGAGTTCTCCAGGCCAAGCTGGCTTCGGACCCATGCTGGGCGGGGGCTCCTCCCCCCTGTCCCTCCCACCTGGTGGCAGCAACTCTGTGGGAAGCGGCAGCGGCAGCAGCGGGTTTGGCGGCCTGCATGAGCGCATGGTAGGCCCCGCCGGGTGGAGTGGGGGTAGACAGTTGGCAGCACCCCTGTCTGACCCCTCGGACTCCCTCCTCACCCACAGAGCTACCAGCTGCATGGAGCAGAGGTGAACGGCGGGCTACCAGCTGTGTCCACCTTCTCCTCGGGTCCCACAGCCTCGTACGGCAACGTCTCCGGCCACACGACCCCTGTCAGCGGGGCCGAGAGCCTCATGGGTACAGCCCCCCATCTCCCCACCATCTCTGTGCTGGAAAGCTGGGTGGGCGCAGGAGTGTTCTGTCGGAGCCTCGGGAGCCGGGCCCTGATTATAAAGGAGGTCTTACCTGTCCGGGGCGTGCCCCTGGCTCCTTGGGTGGGCCCCTGCCGAGGTTTGCCAGCAGCTCTGAGTAACGGGTTTTCCATTTTATAGCTGGGAAACAGGCTCCAAGAGGGCAGCTGCTCACCTGGGGCCCACTGGCCGCCTCTCCCCCAGAGTCTCTGTGGAGACAGGGACATACCAGACAGACTAGAGTTGAAGGCTGCTGGGTGCAGGGCAGCTGGCCCGGCAGAAGCGCCCCGTCGGGTGTCCCAGCAGGGCCTCCATGTCCTGGGCAGCAGCCCTGAGGGTGCGCTTCACTCTCTCCTCCACAGGCTCCCGTGGGACTACAGCTGGCAGCTCTGGGGATGCCCTTGGGAAGGCACTGGCCTCGGTGAGGCACAGGGTGTGGGGGTGGCAGGTGTGACCCAGCTGGCAACCCCAGGAGGCGGGCCCCTGACTGACCACCCGGTGGCCTGTGTCTCTCATCCCCGCCGCAGATCTACTCTCCGGATCACTCAAGCAATAACTTCTCCTCCAGCCCCTCAACCCCGGTGGGCTCCCCACAGGGCCTGGCAGGTCTGTGCAGGGAGTGGGGTGCTCCTGGTGCCCAAAGCCTTAGGTGGGTGGGTGGTGGGCGGAGAGTGCTCAGACCACATCAGGGATCAGGGAGTGGACAGATCTCTATCTTGGATCCAGCTCATGTTTTTGTGGGCATCCAGGAAGGCTTCCTGGAGGAGGTGACTTCTAAGCCAGTGCTCTTAGGTCAAAGCCTGGGCATAGACCAGGAGGCAAAACTCACAGCCTTCACTGTGTGAGCACATGGACCAGCGGACTCCACCAGGGCATAGGGCATGGACCTTAGCCTGGAGTTGGAACACGCACAAGTTGATGTTTGGCCACCCCGCAGATAATAGTTACGCACCAGCTGTATGTGCTTGGCTCCCCGAGGAGGCTAGGTCCTTCATTTGTCCCCACAAGGACACACAGCGCTGTGTGAGAGCCAGTGGTTTCTGGAAGGCCTGGATGGTTACATTAAAAGACCTCACCATGCCCTGACCTGTCCCTTCCCCGGCTCTAACCAATTCCCTGCTCTGGCCAGAGCCAGCTTCCAGAGCACCCTCTGTCCTGCTAAGCTACCTTCTCTCTGGGGGCGATGCGGGTGGGTTGTGCATTTGAATCACACAAGTGGAAAACCTAATCCGCCCACTGGATTCTAGCCAGACCCCAGTAACCCTGCTTGGCAATAGTCCCCCCGGAGCCCCTTCAAACGGCTTTATAGGTGTGGGCGCCCCCTTGTGGTCAGTACTCCACCCAGCCCTTTTCTCCCTTCCTGGCCCCTTGGACACCTGTTTGTTTCATGTCCTCCAATTCATGGCTTTTCTCTCACTTCCAGGGACCTCTCAGTGGCCCCGAGCAGGAGCCCCTGGTGCCTTATCACCCAACTATGACGGGGGTCTCCACAATCTGGTGAGTGTCCTGCTGCCCTGGGGCAGGAGCCACGGGTGGAAGCTGGTAATGAGGGAGCGTGCATGGGCCCCGAGGGGTGGAGGTGCGTGTGGGTGTGCGTCAGTGTGGACAGATACCCCAGGAGGTCCTCTGTGGCCGTTCTTCACGTAACTGAAACCATGTCCTGTAGAAAGCGGTTCGGTCTTGTGTGGCCAGTGGCATTGGCAGCAGGGCAGACGGCCTCTAACTAAGACAAGTTTTTGAGTTAATTTGTCGAAGCTGTTGCTGCAGCCTTGTGGCCAGTGAAGGTGCGTGTTCTGAGCTAGGCCCAGTCTCGAGAAGATGTAATTTGCAGCCACTTAAGGCCTGTGCACGGGAGGGGATGTCGCATGCGGTGCTGTGTGAGCTCCTGCTGGCCTCGGCCCCTCACCCACCCCACCCCGCCCTGCAGCAGAACAAGATGGAGGACCACCTGGATGAAGCCATCCACGTGCTGCGCAGCCATGCTGTGGGCACAGCAGGCGACGTGCACGGGCTACTGCCTGGCCATGGGGCACTGGCGTCGGGCTTCACCGGCCCCGTCATGCCATTGAGTGGGCGGCACGCCGGCCTGGTGAGTGCTGGCCTGGGCTGGGCGGACGGGTGGGCAGCGGCCCCTGCACGGTGTTGACAAGCCTGCTCTCATCCGCAGGTGGGAGGCAGCCACCCAGAGGACGGCCTTGCGGGCGGCAGCAACCTCGTGCACAACCACGTGGCCCTTCCCAGCCAGCCCAGTGCCCTCCCTGACCTCCCCCGGCCGCCTGACTCTTACAGCGGTGAGAAAACCCCTTTCAGACCTGCCTGGGCATCACTCCCCAGCCACAGTCCTCCTCTGGAAACGGGTGCAGAGGGCCTCGCCACCCAGAGACGGGAGCTGCAGGGCTGGGCTGAGGCTCTTCTCTGCCAGGCACAGATCTGGGGTGCAAATGTCACCTGCCAGAACTTTTTTTTTTTTTTAAGATTTATTTATGCACACGAGAGTTGGGGTGTAGGCCAAAGGTGCGGGGTGGGGGTGAGAGGACTTACCAGAGACAGAGTGGGAGCAGAACAGGCGGATCTGCTGAAAACACATTGCTGAGGGGAGCAGCGGCCGAGGTGGGAGAGGTCTGCTGCGCCATGTGGGACGCTGCCTGGCCGGGGGTCGAACTCGTGCTGCAGTGGCTGCGGACAGCTACGTAGTGCTGAGACTGCCACCAGGGAGACCCAGCTGCCAAAACTTTAAGCAGTCTGCAGACTCCGGACTGCGTGACACCCCGCTCCCATTTCCGTTGGAAGCAGACGAGGCACAGTGGGAATCGGTGAGGGGAGAGGGTGGGACTGGGCAGGTTCGGTCACCCAGTTGCTCCTGCAGGAAGGCAGGCGGCCCGGCAGATGTGAAGGGTGCTGCCATGACCACAGCTCAGCTTTTCTGTTGACTCATTTAGTGGGCTGGAAATTGTGCTCAGGCGGCGGGCGTGTGCCAGCTCTGCAGCAGCTGTGGCACGCCCAGCGCTCTTCTGGGCACTCGGGACTGAACCAGGAAATCCAAGAGAAAAGCCCCTGGGCTGGGGGAGGGTGTGACGTGCTCGGGTGGGGAGGTTGACCGTGAACTAAAACTAACAACAGGTGCTGAGAAAAATACGCGTGGGGCAGGCTTTGGTTGGGGGGGGTGGGTCTGTAGTTTTAAGGATTGTGGGAGCAGGACCAGGTTGTGGTGTTGGAGCAGAGCTGGGGAGGGGCAATGGCAACAGGCACTGCGGGAAGCTTGTGCGAAGGTCCTGGGTCTCGACGGGGCTCGTCATCCGAAGGGACCACGAAGAGGCCGCGCTGGTGCGTGGGAGGACGTGGGTTTCACGCCAAGCGGCAGGCGCGGGGGCCGTGGGGGGCTGCAGGCAGAGCAGATGCGCCAGGCTCGTGCTTACGGCATCCTCTGGCAGCTTCTGGGTCCCCTGCAGTGGTCCAGGGGGCTTAGGGGTGGGTGGGGGCACGTGGTGGAGACAGGCCTGGGCTTGGGCTACAGAGGGCAAGCCAAAGGCTGGTTCTGAAGGTGGAGCCCGCAGATTTGCAGACATGGCAAAGGCAGTGGGATTGGAGGCTGGAGTTCGATGCCAGGTCCTGGTAGTGTTGGCATGTCCTGGAGTTAGAGCCTGGGGCCAGAATGGGGTCCCCAGCGGAGTGTGGACTGAGCTTGGTTTGCAGCCAGGGCAGATGGAGGAGGGCAGACTGCGTCAGATGCCACAGTGAGGACCTTGCCTGGCCTGCCGTGGGGTCTGGTCACAAGGTGGCACGCCGGGAAATTACCCGTCCTGAGTGACCCACACTGATGTCAGCGGCACTGAGTCTCTTTTCCTCAGGTCCCCCCTTTCCTTCCTTCCTCTGTTGTATCCTAGGCCCTTCCCCATATCAGCACTACCAGTTAAATCTCAGTGCTTGAGTCAGGTGTAGCTGCACACACTTAAGTCATGTATTTTGTTTACATGGCTGGACTTGGCAAGGTTGGCGTCCTGCTGGCGGACCTCCTGGTTGCCCCCCCCCCCCCCGTTGGGTGGGGTATTCTCACCCTGCCGGGCGCGGGGTGTTAGGTCGTTTCTACTCTGTGTTCCTGCCAGGTGCTTTACACGTTCCCAAATGAGTCTTCTGGTGCTCACATGCAAATTCTCTGGGTGTGATTCCAAGTTGTGGAATTTTGGAGTTCATGTGTCCCCTTTTTCCAGACATTGGCAGTTGTTTTCCAGCGTGACCTTACCAGTTGCGTTCCCATGAGCTTTGTCTACAATTGCCAGGCGGCCCTATTTAGCTGGCGGAGGCTGTGAGGTGCAAGCTTGTTGTGGCTTGATTTGCATTTCCTTGTTTCTGGATGCCGTGAGGCAAGTTTCTGTGGAGGCGTTTGTTCCCTTGCATGTAAAACGCCTGTTCAGGTGTTTTGCCTTTTTCCTATTGAGCTTTTTGTCCTTTGCTACTGACCCTTGGGCATTTGCTCTTTTGGAGACCAGTTCTTTTATTGGTTTGTGCTGGTTTTCCAGCTTATTTCCTGTGTGTTTATTTTGATGGTATCTTCTTGATTAGAAACCTGTAATCTGAAACTTGACGAGTTGACTTACTGACTTGTGTTTCTTTGGAGAACAGCTCTGTAGTATCTTAATAGTTCCCTGCCCTTCGTTCATGACAGGTGTTCACAGCTTGCTGCTGGAGGCTGTAAAATGTTGCCATTTTGATCCTTAACCTTTTGGAATTGGCGTTTGGCCTGTGTGTTGTGTGAGGTAGAGATTGGATCTTAGTGTGTGAGGGTTTTTTTGCTAAGTGAAGACCTGGTTGTCCCAGGAGGGCTCAAGCCCCTCCTTCCCTCCTCCACCATGAGGCAAAAAGTATTCGCCAGGTGGCCCCAAAGGCTGCCCAGCCCCTGATCCCAGGCCTGTTGCAGGTCTCGGGTGCACAGGCGCCTCAGGTGCTGGCGAGATCAAGCGGGAGGAGAAGGAGGACGAGGAGAACATGTCAGTGGCCGACAACTCAGAGGAGGAGAAGAAGGAGCTGAAACACCCCAGGACCCGGACCAGGTGCCAGCCCCTCCTCGGTCCCCCCCGCCCCCCGTCAGGACTCAGCACACACGCACACGCACACAGCACCACACCGCGAGGTTGTCGGCAGGCCCCTCGCCTGTCCCCCTGCCTCACTGTCTCCCTCTGGCCCCCGGCCCCTCCCCCGTAGCCCGGACGAGGACGAGGACGACCTTCTCCCCCCAGAGCACAAGGCTGAGCGGGAGAAGGAGCGCCGGGTGGCCAATAACGCCCGGGAGCGGCTGCGGGTCCGCGACATCAATGAGGCTTTTAAGGAGCTGGGGCGCATGTGCCAGCTGCACCTCAACAGTGAGAAGCCCCAGACCAAACTGCTCATCCTGCACCAGGCCGTGTCGGTCATCCTGAACCTGGAGCAGCAGGTGCGAGGTCAGTGGGGGCGCTGCTCCCTCCCCTGCCGCTGCCTTGCTCTCCCCCAGCCAGCCTCAGCCTGTCCCTGCCTGGATCACCCCTGCAGTGACTTTCCCCGTCACCACTGACCCCCACAGCGACCACCTCTCCCTCCAGGACTGCCCCCCTGCGTGACGGCTCCCCTGCAGACTGCCCCCCAGTGACCGTCCCCACACACTGTCCCCCACAGTGGCCGTCCCCCGCAGCAGCTTCCTCACACACGGTGACCATCTCCACCCTCCCCGCCACACACACAAGCGCTGACTGACCCTCTGCCCGGCCCCTCGGGAACGGAAGAAGGAGTCTCTCTGAACCCTTTGCCCTGCAGACCTGGGCCCTTTGGCTCAGAACTGCATCCCGGGACACAGAGTCCCTGCCACCCTCCCTTCCCAGAGGCCCAGAGCCCGGCCAGCAGGGGCCTTGGCCGAGGTCAGTGCTGGTGCTTAGCACACCCACGTTGGGGCCGCTTGAGCCGGTCAGCCCCACACTCCCTTGCGCAAGGGGATTCACCTACTCATTTCCCAGCGCTGGGCATGGACAGGGAATCCCTGTGACCTGGCTCTTTCCCTCCCTCCTCCCTGCTGGCCAGCTGCTTCCTTAACCCCTCCCCTCCCCTCCTGCGTGGCCGTTAACCCTTTCTCTCCTGCAGCGCTGTCGCTTGGACCGGAGCTGGGGCCCTGGCCTGCCCCGCCCGCTGTCCCCTCAGCTCTGAGGTTTCCACGACTCCACGGCGGTATGGGTGTCCGCCGTTGTCCCTGTGCCGCCTCTCTGCTCTCTGCCTCTCCCCCTCTCCCCCCTACCCCGGCTTGTTCATCTCCTCACTTCCCACGGCAGCCCCTCCTCACCTCGCACCTGCTGCCCGAGCACCAGAAGGCCAGGTGCCCCTCAGACCTTTCCTCCTACAAAGTCTCCCTCAAATCCCCCACGGGGCTTTGAGGGAAGACAAAGCAGGAGGCGTGTGTCAGCCTCCAGTCTGTCAGTTTGGTCTGCGTGCTTGTCCTGGGCTCCAGGCTGCTGCCGCTGAAGGAGTCCATTCATGCCCAGAGGAAAGAGGGTGAGCCGGTGGGCGAGAGCAGGCCCCTTCTTCTCCTCAGAGGAGTAGGACAGGGCGTGTTGTGGGAGCCAGCGCAGTTCCCTGGCTCCCCCTTCTCAGGGACAGACAGCGCAGCCGCCACCACCAAGGCTGGAGCTGCCCCGCTGTCATTAACCCTTGTCCCGTCAAGGAGGAGTCCAGGGCAGCGTCGGTGCTCTTGTCCACAGCCACGTAGCTAACAGCAGAGTCCCAGAGATCCAGAAACTGATGCTGCCCGCCCAGAGGGGAGCCCGGCCTGGCCCAGCTTCCGGGGCAGCCAGAGCCCACTGTGGAAGTGCACAGGTTTCTGAGGCCTCCACAGGTGCAGGGGCAGTGAGCTGCTTGCTCCTGTGGGAGTCCTGTACCCTCAGCCCTAGAGCGCGCCCCACACGTACACTCTGGGGCCAGGCCTTTGCCTGCGGAGCCAGCACCTCTCTGCCTCGCCCACTGGGGCCGGTCAGGCCAGATTAAGCTGCCACCCAGCCAGCAACTCCTCTGACAGAGAAGGTTGTCGTCCCAGGAGCAACTCCTGCTGGGCCTCCTGGCCTTCCTGGGCATATGGAATGAGCAAGGGTGAGGGACAGATGAGGACGTCGAGGCAACCCCATAAAATGCCCTGCAGTCAGGACTCGGTCTCCCTTGGATATGCCCACACACTGCCTCACCTAGAGCTGGCACTGACGCCACACACACCTCGGCAGCCACCGCACACGCAGCAGGCACACAGCGGAAGTCTGCTCGGGGGACTGTCTCGGGCAGGCGAGCATGCTTCCCTGGGCGCGCTCACACCAGCACATGCACCCAAACAGCTGTGCCCACCAACCAACCGCACACCCTCGCTGTGGCGCCCGCCCACGCTGCTGCGCCACCGACACCACCCCAGGCAGTGGAACCCTCTCACCACCCCAGCCCCACCCCGCCCTGGCCCATGACTAATGGAGCCCCCGGTGCTGTGACCCAGCAGTACGGAGGAGGTGCTGTCCCTGGAGGAGAAAGACCTGAGGGACCGGGAGAGGCGTATGGCCAATAACGCGCGGGAGCGGGTGCGTGTGCGGGACATTAACGAGGCCTTCCGGGAGCTGGGGCGCATGTGCCAGATGCACCTCAAGTCGGACAAAGCGCAGACCAAACTGCTCATCCTGCAGCAGGCCGTGCAGGTCATCCTGGGCCTGGAGCAGCAGGTGCGAGGTAGGCGCCCGATCCAGGGTCCCCAAGCCCCCCTCCCTGCCCATGTGCAGCTGTTGGGGTCCTCTGCACACATCTAGGTGCGTGCTGGCTCTTGTCCACACCTCTGGTGGGCCCAGGCTCTGCAGCGTCCCCAGAACACAAGCTCTGTTTTCTGCAAACCCCTAAGCTTCCAGTCTGGGGGCTAAGTCCAGAAATAGCTACATGTGCAGGACCCTTGTTTCCACCCTGTGACTCTTCTCTGACACCCTCCTGACGCCCTGCCCTGCGCTCATGTTCTCCCGCTCCTGGGGACCCTCTCCCATAGTGCTCTCTCCCTCGCCCCCTCCCCCAGAGCGTAACCTGAACCCCAAAGCGGCCTGCTTGAAGCGACGAGAAGAGGAGAAGGTGTCCGGTGTGGTCGGAGATCCTCAGATGGTGCTTTCGGCCGCCCACCCAGGCCTGAGTGAGGCCCACAATCCCTCTGGGCACATGTGAAGGTGCCTCACGGGACAAGCCGCCGGGCCCTGGGCCCGCATCCTGGGCAGGGCTCCATCCTCCCTGCGGCGGGGTGGGCCTGCCTCGCCCATGCCTGCGCTCAGTGGGCGCCAGCGCTGACCTGAGGACATGACGAGCGCTGGGGTGATGAAGGGGACTTCAGCCCCCACCTGGCCCTCGCACTCCACCCCAGGTCTCGGCCTTCTCGGGGCTCAGGGCCTGCCCAGTGGCCCCTGAAGCTGCCCTTGGCCCTACAGCCCAGGCTTGGACTAGAAGGACTTTTTTTTTTAACCAGAAAGCAAGGAAGAAATCCACACCTTGTCAGAACAGAAATGCCTTAAATAGTAAACGCGGAAGAGGGGACGGATCACTCGCCGGAGGGAGACGCTGTGCGAACTGGCTGCTCTTCAGAAGCCACCAGCAATTGTGCCTAAGCCGAATATTTTTTTTAAGGAAAATTTAAAAAAAAGTTAGTTATGAGATTTTTTTTATTATTGTAGAAGAAAACTAGCAAGGAGGTTGCCTTTGGCCTTTTTTTTTTTTTTTTAGCTTTTTTTGCATATGTTTTGTAAGCGACAAATTTTTTTGTATAAAACTCATGTCTCTCGCTATTTCTGCTGTTTCTAGAACTAAGCGTTGCATTTCATGATCAACCAGATTATTAAAAATTGTGTTAAAAAGACCCAATGTAAACCGAGGTTCCCACCCTCGCCCTGGAAGCTTTGGGACATGGAGCCTGGCGTGGGGAGGCGAGATGTTTGTCTCCCTTTTTGCTTTTCGGGGGGTGATTTTCTTGGTTTTGCTGAGTGTAATGTGGTGGGTGGACCTTTCCTGATTGGTCCTCTGCCCTGATGAGGTGAAATTATCAAATTTCAAGAACCCCAAAAGTAGCCTAGGTTCCCCCAATAGCTTCCCTGGGGCCCCCCAAACAGCCCGCCCTCTAAAACCACAGACCTCCAAAACAGGATTTTGTTGGGACCAATGTTCCCTGGCAGGAACCACAGAACAACCATGGTGCTGGGGACCCCCATATCGCGCCTGTCATTCCATTGACTCAGTGGGTTGAGGGCAGAGAAACTCCTACTACCCAGTGACTTGTGTGGGGGCCCCCATGCCCAGAAAGGCTCCCATTTTATAGCATGGGACACCATGTATGTTATGACGCGGCCTCAGCAACTGGCCTCCGAGTCCCCTTCCCTGCTCTTGTGTAACGCCAGGTGCTTTAAAACCAGATCCAGTCTTCTGGAGTCCGTGGTCCCAGGAAGGTCAGACAACTGTCACCCTATGTGCCCCCCACGTGTCAAGCCTGTGGGGTCTCCACTGCTTTCCCTTTATCACCTGCAAAGGGGCTTCATGAGCCCCCATGCTGATCATCATCTCAGGCAGCCCCCCATTATCTTTAACCCTGGGACCGGGATCCCTGAGACTGGGTAACGATGCCAACCAGGAGTTTAAGGAAACCCCGAGGCCAGTGCCAGGCACCACAACCTCCTGACCCCTGAGGTCACCTGGTCCTTTCCTGGGGTCTGCCTCCCCCCACAGAGGCTCATCAGGAGACTTGGATGAGCCAGTCCTTTGTGGGGACTCCTTAGTGACTCCCCTTGGCCTGTGTAGTTCTAATGAGTAGCATCTCGGTTTCCCTCTGGGCATCAGGTCTTGCTGGCAGGTACAGATAGGAGGGGCTGGGACCTCAGAGATTATTCCCATGTGGGGGCAGGTAGCACTGGGGGAGGGAGACCTGTGGTTGTGTCCTGAGTACCTCAAAAGAACCTTTTTCAAAAGCTTTTTTAAAGAATTTATACAAGTGTCAACTGGCTGGATTATTTGAATTTGTTAATGATCCTCTTTTAAGGTCAGTTTGGAAACCTGTATATAACAGCACTGTAGCAATAAATGTGACATGATGAAATGCCCCGATCTTTCAGTGGCTGTGTGCTTAGAAGTGGGAATCGGGGGTCAGAAAAGGGATGCCTTCCAGCTAGTGGTCTCTTGTGCCCACATCACTAGGAAGTAGCTTAAGTGACCTGAGGTATCCCACTAAAGATGGCATTGGGGGGCCTCCCTGGTAGCATAGGAGTTACGTCCAGCACTATCAGAACTGAGGCCTGAGTTCGATACCCGCCCAGGGAGCTGACCCACAGCAGACCTCTCCTGTCTCGCCAGCTGCGCGCCTCGGCTGTGTGTTTTGGTAGATCTGCCTGTTCTGCTCTCCATTCTGTCTCTGGTGAATCCTCTAACCCCCCCGCACCTCTGGCCTACACCCTAGTTCTATGCATAAATCAATCTTTAAAAAAAGTAGAGAGGGCACTGGGGCACGGGGGTGGACTCCAGTCATCAGCAAACCTGAGGGTGTCTCAGCTGGAACACAGTTCCAGGAAGGGGGTGGGGGTTAAAACAGCAGCAGCTTATTTGCCCACCTGGGGCCAGAAGTCTGAGTTGCAAGGTCCACACACTCCTGAGTTTCCAGGGGAGAGTCCTTCTGCCTCTTTCAGGTTTTGGGGGGGCTCCAGGTCTTGGACTTGGGACCTCATCACCCAACCTCTGCCTCCGTCCTCACATCGCCTCTTCCTCTGTGCTGTGTCCAAAGTCCCCTCTTAGAAGGGACACCAGCGCCCCCTCTCACCAGCAGGGTTAATCCCATCTTAACCACCTCTGCAAAGACTATTTCCAAATGAGATTTTAAAGTTTGAAATGTCTTCATGACACCTGATTCAGCCTGCCTTGGGGACTCGACCAAGGCAGTGGCCGAAGCCAGCAATGCCACAGATTGATAGGAAGGTGTCTACTGAGAGCCACTGGTTCCGAGCTCTGCAATGTGGCAGGATCCTGCATATATGGCAGAGCTCCCAGCAATTTGGAAGCAGGATCAGCTGCCAACCCAATGCACCAGCAGGTGCCTGGAGCACCTGTAAGATTGTGGTGACTGAGGCATCAGCCCACCCCTGTCCCTAGATCCCTACCCTAAGCATCTCCCCTGGAATTCTGCAACTGACTGCTCTCTGGTCCCACCCTCACTCCAGTTGGCCGCCATCTACTGGCCAAATCTCAAAATCTGGGAATGCCATGCTCTCTCTGAAATCTTCCACAGCTCAGTAATAGACTTTGAGACAGGACAGGAAGTAGAAGGTGAGTGGAGGGAGGGGAGTGGAGTTAGTGTTTAATGAGGATAGTTTTTTTTTTTTTCTCAAAGATTTATTTATTTATGCACACAAGAGCTGGGGTGTAGGCCAGAGATGGAGGTGGGGGTGAGAGGATTCACCAGAGACGGAGTGAGGAGCAGAGCAGGCAGATCCATTGAAATACACTGCTGAGGGAAGCAGCGGGGAGACAGGAGAAGTCCGCCGTGGGTCAGCTCCCCTGGCTGGGGATCGAGCTCAGGCCATTTAGGTGACAGCGCTGAGATTTAACCCCTAGGGCACCAGGGAGGCCCCCTTGCTAATCTCTTCTGATGACCCAATGATAGCATCAGTGACCATCCCCGACTCCTCAAAAAGTCAAATCTCATCCTGGGCAAAGTCCCCTCTCCGTTAGGCCTCAGTTTCCTTAACTGTAAAAAATGTTTTGGAACACAGTAAAAGCACAAAGTTGCCAGTCAACTCTTGTGGGCCCAAGCTGCTGGCCATCCAATGGTGGGTCACTCCGACCACAGAAGCCAGAAGACACACGCGGCGTCCGCGGACCACGTGGCCACAAGCCCCGCCTCCCAGGCCCTCCTACTCTGCTCCGCGACCTCCCGGAAGTTGCTATAGATGTAACTTCTTTTTCGGGTCTGCGCGCGCAGCACGAATGGGGCGGGGCCTTCTCCGCATGCGCACTTCGGCGGCCGCGCCTGCGCAGCGCGGACGTGTTGGGGAGGGCTGGGGTCACCCTGAGCTGTGGACGGCACCAGGATGCTGACCAGGTTCCTGGGCCCGCGCTATCGCCAGCTGGCCAAGAACTGGTGAGGACGCGGCACCTGACCCCACCATAGACCCCTCCTTCCCTTGTCCGTGCCACCACCACTGCCGCGACCCTTAGCTGTGCTGTCCCTACTGCCAGGTCACAGATGGGGAAACTGAGGCTCAAGAGGCCGAGCGGTCTGTGCCAGGGACACATACATGGCAGGGTCCTCGGCCTCCGGGCTGCGCCGCTCTGAACCTGTTTCCCCAGCGCTACCGAGCGTCAGGTCTGGTGCCCGTCGGGACGGACACACCTGAGCTCTTCAGGCCTGAAAACGGGACCTGTGCGTTTGGGACCTTGCTTTTTTGTAACTTATTTATGATGTAGAACAGGAGCGTGAGACTGGTGGCACTACCTGTCTCTGCCTCCACGTGGGAGGCCGGTGGGGTCAAGGTGACTCCAAGTGGGAGGCTCGGTTGGGACGATCTCAGCTCGGGTGTCTGCTGGTATCCACATGCAGGGCGCTGAGAAACAGTGGCTTTTGCTTGGCAGTTGTGTCCCTGATCCCGGGCAGGGAGTGGCATGTGGGAGCTGTTTCTGGACAGTGGAGCTGGTAAGGACCTGCGTTACACACTGACCATGGCACTTTACAGCTGCGTGACCCAGGTCTGGGACCGTCCTAAGTGTCAGAGTGCGAATCACCAGCAGCCGTGCAGTCCATGCAGCCTCTGCAGCCATCAGCTGGGGATTCCCCAGGCTAGGGGGCTTGGTTCCCATCTGTGCTTGGTTAGAGCACCTCCCCCAGGCGCCTGTTGGGTTACCAAGCGCCTGTGAGTAGCTACCATGTGCTAGCCACTAGTGCCAGCCTTCCTGGCTGACAAGCAAAAGTAAACAAGTGAGGTAGGTCTGTGCTTTAAGGCTAAGGTAAAATGGTAAACGGGAGGGGCGTGCGGAGAACTGAGTGTCGGGCATGCAGCAGGGTGCCACAGCCTCTGGCTTCTGGGAGACAGCTTTGTATCTCAGATTCAAGACTTTGAGCCTGTGTGTTAGCCCCATGCCCCAAAACCCTGGTGTCTTCTGAGCAGGGGAGAAGAGGTAGGTGAGGGTGTGACAAGGAATCATTGTCGTTATCTCTGCATCCTTCCTTGGTGCCTGTAGGAGTTCAGGTTCACAGTTGCTTCCCTCCTTATGCGTGACCACAGGGTACCAAAGGCTGTGACCAGGCAGATGGCCAGGCAGAGGCACCTCTGGCCATCAATAGTCCTCAGAGCTGTTGAGCTGTGGGAGGGTCCTTCTCTGTTGGACACCTGACCTGGCGCTGCCTGATGTGCTACCAGCACTCATCCCAAACCCCACGGAGGCGCTCAGTCGAGTCCTGAGGGCCATGGCCCAGGGAGTGGCTTGGTAGACACCTCGGGGCAAGGTGGGTAGCAGGTGTTCATTCCCCTGTGGGGACAGAACCTTCTACTCCTCATCCTAGCCCTCTGACATACTGGGCAAGTGGGTTATGGTGATCCAGCAAGGAGGGGACCTGGGTTCAGAATTTGACCCTTCTTGGCTTGTAGGGGGATCTGTCATGTCACCTCTCGCTGTAGAGCAGATGACCCCCAGATTTAGCAGCTTGCCAAGCAGTCATTAACTCACAGTTTCTGGGGGGCAGGAATTAAGGGAAAACTGAGCGGGTCCTCCGCTTAGGGTCTCCCGAGGTTGCAGCCCCCCCTTTCCGTGCTCCCGTTTGTGCATGTTGGTGGAGGGCAGCTCACAGCATGGTGGCCGGGTCGCCACAGGGGAGCTGTGCCTGTGACGGAAGCCGCTGTTGGTGACCCCATCTGGAATGGACTCCCAGCACCTCCTTGTACTCGTTACAGTAGGTCCTGCCCACACTGCAGGGGCCGGGCCACTGCGTGCCTGCGTGTGGCCACTGGAGGTGGGACTGTCCTGGCCATCCTGGACTCTGCTCAGGCCACATTTACCTCCTGAAGTGGGCGAGCGCTGGCTGGCCCTGGGAGCCTCACCTGGGCCTTGTGCTTTGCTGCCGCATCCGCAGTGGCTCATCTGCCCAGTTCTGCTGTGTGGACAGGTCCTGGTAGTCATACCTCCCTGGAGCTGTGGCTGTCGCTGGGTAGACGGGGCTGTCGGCCTCATCAGTGGTGCCAGTATCACCTGTCGTTATGGGGCTTACAAACTCTCAGGTTCAGCAGCAGTAGGATTTCTCAGATAACAGCTGTAAGCAGGTCCCAGTATGAAAGCAGATGGGAGTGGAGTCGCGCACACACAGGCAAAGGTGGGGGCCCAAGATCAGCCTGCCCCTGGCCCAGCCCTCTGCCTGAGCAACCTCAGAGCCTTCTGCCTCAGGGCTCATCAGAGGGATGTGCGCGCTCTGGGCAGGGCCCACCGGCTGCCGGGGAGGGTGAGGGGCCCAGCAGCACGGCTGGGGGATGGGTGCCGAGCAGGACCTGACCCCTTGTCCCCTCACAGGATCCCCACGGCGGGTGTGTGGGGTGCTGTGGGCGCCGTGGGGTTGGTGTGGGCCACTGACTGGAGGCTGATTCTGGACTGGGTGCCCTACATCAATGGCAAATTCAAGAAGGACAGTTAAAGCACTCCTCCTCAGACCCCTTGGTAAGTTTTGGTGCTGTCTGTGGGTGAATCCCAGGGAGTGGGCTTGTACAGGGCAGCTGTTTCTGGGGCTGGGGGCTTGGGGGATTCACCTAGGCTGTTCGCCCTGGAGAATCCTGCCTGAGCATGGAGCTCTGGCTTGGGCTCCCCAGACGCTGAGCTGCAGGGGAATAGCCTCTGGACCTTTGGGGAGTGGGCCCTGCCCCACAGTGCTCAGTCTGGAGCCCGACCCGACCCCACGCTGAGCTTGCTGTCTCCGGCGGCCAAGCCCTGGGTGGGATGGGGGAGACCCTGTTTTATAGGTGAGGGTAGGGGAGGCTCACCCACAGCTGCCAGCGCGTGGAACATTAGTGACCCTGTGGACTGGTCCATTTGTCTACTGTGCCAGCCACATTGCCTGTGTCACTAGGTTTCTGTCCAGGTGACAGCCTGCCTGCCCCTTCGTCACTGTCACAGATCACAGGTGGGGCCTGAGGCCCCCGGCCACGAAACTGCGAAGCAGCGACGTTAGTAGCACACCCGGGTTCGGTTTGGAGGCCTGGCTGCAGCACCTGCGTTCCTCCCCGCTCACCCTGCCTTGTTCCCCAGGTGTCGGCTGATGCTGGTTTCTTCCACTTGCGTCTGAATCAGCCTAAGCCCTCGGCATGGACCTTGAGGACGTTCACAGCTACTGAGGACTCTGTTTCTGAAAATGGCTTTGATGTTTGGAGGCGCACAGCATTAAACCTCACTCTGAAACCTGCCCTGGCTGGATGTGGTAGTGCTGGGGCTTGGTTGCCCTAACTGCAGCCCCTGTGGGCTGGGTGGATGGGAGGGGATTCCTTTCAGCGCCAAAATTATGCCCATCCAGGAGTTTCTGGTCACTGGCAGAAAGGACTTGAGATGCTCTATGATGTTCACATGATGACAAAATTGCCTAAAGATGCATTTTTCAGAAAGTGTCCTCATCGTTAAGCAACTGTGTGTCGGGTAACCATGTGCACAGGAGGGAGGGAGGGGGGCCCGGAGGCTGGCAGCGGCGGAGTCTCCCAGCCCCTGCAATCTCTGTACCTTCTCTAGCTTCCCTCTGGTATTCTCTCTGGAACTCCCTCTCATAATGACTTCTCCCCGGGCGTCCTTACTTGCAGGTACACACGCCCTGTGTTCATGCTCCCGAGCGCCCTCCCACAGCAACACATCACCATGTGTGGGCAATGCAAGGTGGTGGCCAAAGAAGCTAGTGACAGGAAGGCAAAAAAAAGTTGGTGTTGCTCCGTTTTCCCTACAATGTGCCTGTATCTATTCCTGCCTTAGATGGTCCACAATCAAGTAACAAGCATTCATTCGCTCAGTTTCTGTGGCTCAAGAAATTGAAAGGAACTTAGCTGGGTGAGCTGGCTTAGGATATCTCATCACAGCCAGGGCTGCCTCATCCAAAGGCTCCCCTTCTGTGGCCCGAGAAACTGCTTCCACACCAGCGCCCTCATGTGGTTGTCGAAAGGAAGTGCAGTTTCCCATATCCGCAGCACTGCTTGAACTTCCTCACTACTTGGTGGCCATCTTCCCCCAGAATATGCAAGGCAGAGGCCACTGCACCTTTTATAACCTACCCTCAGAAGGAGTAGAAATAGGGTCTGTGTCTTTTATTTTTTTAGAGATTTATTTCTCCATAGAAGAATTGGGGTGCAGGCAGAGGTGTGGGTGGTAAGAGGATTCACCAGAGACAGTGGGGAGCAGAACGGGTGGATCTGCTGAATTACACTGCTGAGGAGAGCAGCAGGCAAGACAGGAGAGGTCTGTTGCACCATGTGAGTCAGACACTTCCTGGCCCGGGATCAAACTCGGGCCGCAGTGGTGACAGCTGAGACAACCCCTAAGCCACCAGGGAGTCCGGATCTGTATTTTTTTTTTTTTTAGGATTTATTTATTTTTGCATACAAGCTGGGGTACAGACTAGAGGCATGGGGTGGTGAGAGGGTTCACCAGAGACAGAGTGGGGAGCAGAACAGGCAGATCAATGGAAATACACTGCTGAGGGGAGCAGCGGGCGAGGCAGGAGAGGTCTGCTGCGTCATGTGGGAATCTCCCTGGCCTGGCATTGAACTCTCAACGCCACTGCCGACAGCTCCACAGTGCAGCCCTTAACCTGCTGCGCCACCAGGGAGGTCCCAGATCTGTATTTTAAAAGGAGGAACATCAGAACTGTGGACATGCCAAACCATCACAAGGGATACACTGCATAGTTAGTTCCTGTTTCTCCTGCCTAGTTCTTGACATTTCCAGGAACATTCTATGCATCTCTGTGAAAATAGCTGTTCTATTAGGGAGCTCCAGCTGCCATGACTAAATGCCACTGACGAGGCAGCTTAAATAGCAGAAATGAATTTTCTCAGTTTCGGAAGCTGTAAGTCCAAGGTCAAGGTTCCAAAGGGGTCAGTTTCTGGTAAGGTTTATTTCTTGACTTGCAATGACCATCTTCTCTATATGTCCATATGTGGCCTTTGCTGGATGTCATGGGTGCATGGGAGGGAGCAAGTGTTTTGGTGTCTCCTAGAAGGTACTTTGCCCCACCTCTTTGACCTCATTAAACTTTCACTGCATCTTCAGAGGCCTAGCTCCAAATACTGCCATGTGGTGTCAGGTGGGGTGGGGTTGGGGGGAGGATCAGGGCTTCAACACTTTTTTTGTACATTCTGTTTTCATCAAGGCTTATTTCTGGGAGTGTGGAAGTTGGTCATTGCCACTTCAAAAGATGCAACTTCAATTTTTAATGGCTACCCAGTACTGTATCAGGTACAACATTTATTAACTAGTTAGAGATTCGTCTCCCATCATCTGCCTTTACAATAATATCAGTGATATTGTATCTCATATATCTGTCAGATAACATCCATGAGCAGTGCAGTGTGAGATAAGTTACATTTACACTTAAAATTTTTAAACGATTTCTGGGCCTCCCTGGTGGCGCAGCGGTTAAGCGCTGCGCTGTGGAGCTGTCGGCAGCAGCGATGCGAGTTCGACGCCCGGCCAGGGAGAATCCCACATGGCGTGGCAGACCTCTCCTGCCTCACCCGCTGCTCCCTCAGCAGTGTATTTCTGATCTGCCTGTTCTGCCCCCCGCTCTGTCTCTGGTGAACCCTCTCGCCGCCGCTCACCTCTGGCCTGTACCCAAACTTGTATGTGGCCGCTGCCAACAGCTCCACAGCGCAGCGCTTAATTTTTTTTTTTTTAAAGATTTATTTTTTTATTTTTAC
>PVIJ01004569.1:0-115651 GCA_004024925.1 Scalopus aquaticus | reverse complement strand
CATAAAGGACTTATACAAAGAAAACTACAAAACTCTGTTGAAAGAAATAGAAGAAGACACAAGAAGATGGAAAGGCATCCCCTGCTCATGGATTGGAAGGATTAACATTATCAAAATGGCAATCCTACCAAAAGCAATTTACAGATTCAATGCTATTCCAATAAAAATCTCAATGACATTCTTCAAAGAAATAGATCAAATACTGATGAAATTCATATGGAACCACAAAAAACCTCACATAGCTAAAGCCCTATTAACTAAAAGGAAAGAAAACGGAGGAATTTCACTCCCTGATTTCAAACTATACTATAAAGCCATAATAATTAAACCAGCATGGTACTGGAACAAAAACAGACAGAAAGACCAATGGAACCGAATAGAATACCCAGAATTAAAGCCACATATCTATGAACAATTAATCTTTGACAAAGGAGCAAAGAAAATGCGGTGGAACAAGGACAGTCTATTCAATAAATGGTGCTGGGAAAACTGGACAGCCACATGCAAAAAAATGAAGCTAGACTACTGCCTCACATCCTGCACAAAAGTCAACTCAAAATGGATAAAAGACCTGGATGTAAGACCTGAAACCATAAAATGTATAGAAGAAAATACAGGCAAAACTCTACATGACATACATCTCAGCAAAATCTTGAAAGACACATCCCTCAAAGCAAAGGAAGTGAAAGAAAAGATAAACAGATGGGATTACATCAAAATAAAAACCTGTACAGCAAAAGAGACATTAACCAAAACTAACAGATACCCTACAAACTGGGAAAAGATCTTTGCACACAATACATCTGATAAAGGACTGATAACAAAAATTTACAAGGAACTCACACAACTCAACAAAAACAAAGCCAATAACCCAATCAAAAAATGGGCAGAAGAGCTCAAAAGGCACTTCTCCAAAGAAGAAAAGCAAATGGCCAACTGATACATGAAAAAAATGCTCGACATCACTTATAATCAAGGAAATGCAAATCAAAACCACTATGAGATACCACCTCACACCTGTGAGGATGGCACACATTAAAAATACAGGCAACAACAAATGCTGGAAAGGATGTGGAGAAAAAGGAACTCTTCTACACTGCTGGTGGGAATGTGAACTGGTCCAACCACTATGGATAGCTGCTGTATTTGTCCAGGTCTGCTTGTTTGTTGACCAGAACATAAGCCCCAAGTCCAACATATCATGACTCTCTTTTATTTAAAAAGATTTATTTTTATTTATTTATGCATACAAAAACCGGGGTGTAGGCCAGAGGTACAGGGGGTGAAAGGACGGACTAACCAGAGACAGAGTGGGGAGCAGAACAGGTGGATACACTAAAATACACTGAGGGGAGCCGCAGGGGAGACAGGAGAGGTCTGCTGCACCAGAGGTCTGCAGCTCCCTGGCTAGGAATTGAACTCATGCCACAGTGGCTGGCAGTAGCTTGGCAATGCTGAGACTTTAACCTCTGCACCACCAGCGAGGCCCATCATGACTCTCTTATCCTCTCCAGCATCCATGGCACATCATATGCATGTCATAAATATGTCAATGAAAATGAATACTTACTCAGCACCAGGTAATGCTAAATATTTTATATGGATTATTTTATTGAAACCTAAAACATCCCTATAAGGTAGTTTCTATTAATTATTATTCTTACTTCACTAGTAAGGGCTAAGTAAATCTCCCAGCCAATGCCAGAGTCCCTCCTTTTTATCATTCCCCTATACTTTCCATATATTACATCATGATAACCTCTAGGGGGAATAAGGTTCCCAAAGGGTTGCATAATACTATAAAAAGCCTTCTTGTTTATTGGAAAAGGATCAAAACTCCTTCTTTAGTTTTCATGCGGGCTGTACTTTATGGTGACAACTTCTTTTAAACTGATCATTTTTAATCAGTCTAAATTAATGGGTGTGGGAAAAAACCAACACATGTGGTAGCTATGGATGGGTAAAGAAGTCAGTTGCCAAAGAGCCCAGGCAGAAATCAGCTGCCTATGATCAAATCCCCATTAGTTCATGTTTTAAATGTAAAGTCTTGGGCAGGGTCCTCAAATTCTTTTGAACCCCTCATTTGTAAATCGTGGATGGAAAAAGAGCTCTAAGTGTTAAGTGAGATAATATGCAAAGCACTTGGCAAAGGAACATGGCTGACAGAGTTCAGTAAATGTTCACCAGAATCTTTATTATTACTAAATATATTTCTGACTACTTAATTACCCAGTACACCCTTTTTCTCACCAAGCTAAATTACATATATTACAATAACCCAAATTTATTGCCCATGGGACTTTTATATTAAGACAGATTCTTTCTCTCCCTCTGCTTTTGCTTGGGTATGGGTTAAGAATCCTGGAGAGCGAGTCTCCCAGGGAAACAGGGTACACTAAAGCACTAACTTAATAAAACTCAGTGATTAAACCTGGGAGAGTTAACACACAGGGCAGAGCCATTTATCTTCCGCACAGGAAGAAAGGAAAGCTGCAGGAGAAGCTGGCTACACAACATTAAATAATCATCTAGTAACTAAAGTTGAAAACTGCAAGCTTAGTATTTTTGACCTAGATAAATAAATGTCTTCAAAGAGCAAATCCACTGGGGGAAACAAAGGATCAGGGTGTGGAATTCCCAAGTAAAACTCCAAGGTGTTTGGGAAACAATGGCCTCAGTTTTAAGGTGGGCATGGAAGTGTGATGTTTCGCAGTTGGTCCCAAATTGTGCCAAGAGTCGAGCTGGCCACCACCCCGTGGATCTACAGGAGTGTATCCTGGACAGAAGCCAGGGCACGGGGCTCCCCACCCTGGGTCTCCACGTGTTTCCCTGTCAGTCCTGGGCCCAGGAGCCAACTGGCAGTGCCGACCACAATTGCAGGAGAAACAGTGTGGCACTGCCAGTTTTCAGTGACAAAAGGAGTGTTTATAGCAGGCGCGCTGACAGCTGTCCGAGCGCCACATTTATTTACAAAATGTTAGTTAAATTACTGACAGTTGGCGCTGTGGAGGAAAAGCTGAAAGGAAAGCTGACATTTCTTGATCTAGTGGGTGCTCACAGCACGGATTCTGCTCCCCTATCTATTTATTAATGCCATTATTTGCTTGTTAGTTTATCTATTTATGACTTCTGGATTATTCACTGGTCATTGCTTTTAAGAGACTTAGGGTGTCCGTGGGAAGTTAAATTGTTCCATGCAATTTGGTTTCAAAGGCCCTTGGGCTAAAAGTTGCTCTGAAGATTGACTCTTCCAGACCTACCTCTCCTGTGGGCACCAGCTCAGACTCAGCCTTCCAAAAAGTGTCCTGAGGGCAAGTGAGTCCCTGGCCTGTACTTCACAGCATTGCTGATGATAAGCATATGCTCATGAAGTTATGGATAATCACCACTATCAGCTCCATCTCATTATTTCTCTTCTCTTGATCAGACAGGTTTTCTGTCACAGAGTCAGACAAAGTGCTTCCATTTTTTATCCTTTCTGACAGAGGCAATTAAGGTAGAGGAAGAATTTGAGTGATAAATGAAAATCAACACTGTGGTTGTGAAGAGTTTTAAAAACTGAAACATATTTCTGATACAGCATGGCCAATCTCTTTTCCTCAAACGTTGATAAAAGTATCTACTGTCTTCAACTGTTATCTTAATTTGTTTTTCGAATGTGTTTCTTCTTATTTCAAAAGAATGCATTTTGTTGAACAATTAAAAATGTACAGATGTGCAGAGACTAATTAATTAAATCTTTTCTGGAAATTTTTCTGTGATTGCAGCCATCATTGTCTTTCCCTACCTCCCCACACCTTCCCCACAGCATGGCTCACCAGTTAACATATTCTATATTCTGTATGTTATTTGTTCACCAATTGTCTCATTCTACTGGAAGGCAAGGTCTCTGAGCATGGAGACTGCAGCATGTTTTGCAAACTACTGTATTTCACAATGTCTAGAATAGTGCTTGCCACATGGTCAGCGCATTAGTGAGCACATGCACTTCTTCATGTGTGTTCACATAGGCCCTGTTTGCTCTAGATTCAGATGTGAAATGGGTGGAGGCGTGGCCTTGGGGGAGGCACTATACCCAGACACCAGAGCTCTGCCCTCCTTGCTCCCCTTAGGAACTTAAATTCATGAGCTCCTGCTGCTCCAGACCAGAATCAAGTTCTACCCTCGCCTGCCCAGCCACTCATCCCTCACAGACTCAGGCACCTTCCTGCCTTCACCCCCACCCACAGTGCCCTTCTGTGCTTCTTTAACTGGCCCACCCCTTTCATATTCCCAAGTTCAAGTGACTTCCCAGCCCAGCAATTGCAGCACACTTCTCAAACTTTTTGTGAGGTCCTGGTTCTGAAGCTCCCCTGACGGGGCTAGATCAGAGGCTTGCTGAGGGCAGGAACTGTGCCCTTTGTATCTGTGTAGTCACAGGGTGCTTAGCATAACACCTGTACATGGCAGCAGGTGTCCAAAGAGCCTTTGGCCCATACATAGCAGCAAGTGTTCAAAAGGTCTACCTAATTTTATTTTTATTAAGTTTGCCTTACATGCATCTCTTTCCGAATTAAAAGAATAACTAAAACTTATTTATTAATTTAGTTATTACAGAAAACAAAAGGAGAAAATCAAAGCCACTCATCATTCCACTACCCAGAAACTTTATGTGCAGTACTAAGCTGAACTAAGCTGATATAAGTGTCTTTCCATGTTTGTTTATTACTTTTAGCAGGTATTTTTGTGCACATACATACACACACACACACACACACTCACACTAACTGAACAGTCAACCATGTTTGACTGATGAGTTATAAACCAGGTAATTATCTAAAACTACTTAGAGTTCTCTTTTTATTCATATTCATGACGGCATTAATTTCAAATTATTAGAAAATACATAATGCTCAATGAAAAACATTTGCAGGATAACACGATTTCTTACTATACAAAGAAAAAAGGCAAGAGAAGCTAGAAAATACATTGCTTAAGAACACTTTTGGATTTGGTGTATTGCTAAAGAAAAGACAGAAATGATAAAAACAAAAAGTATGGGGCAGTGATCAGCCCTGATCGGAAGATAAGATACAAAATAAGAGGGAAAAGAGAGGTGTCCCAGATAGTGGGAGGTTCTATTTCTTAGAGCAGGTAGAGGACAGAGAGATGACAGATTTACATTTATATACATAAGTGTATTATATATACAATGATGCATCGAGTATTTAAGTAACACTTATTTGGTCCCCAGTCTATATTACATATCGTACTATTCAAATAAACATTTCACCAAAAAGAAAAAGTGCCTGGTGTGACCCAGGCCCTTTATGAGGGGCTGGCAGATCCAAAGAGAATGCAGAAGAAAGACCCATTACAGATTAACAAGGATCCCCATTCATCAGTAACTTCGACAGAAACCTCATCACTACTCACCCCACTCATCTGTACTTTCATTAGGAACAAATTTGGTGATAGAAATAAAGAATGAGTAGAAAAATCCAAAATGTATTTCTGACCACAACTATATGTAAATATCACCTTTAAAAATATGTTTATCCAATATTTTATCTACAACTCAGCAGTAAGTATTGGGACATGTAAACCAAAATTACCATTAACAAGCAACCCAGTACCAGCCTAGGCAGTAATAACAAAGTGAAATGAATAGTAATTATTTGCTTGCAAAAGAAATGAAGGAAACTTGTTCAAATAAATAATAAAATAGCAGTTTATGGCTTCTCTGGTGAAGCCTTCCTCACAAACCATTCTTTAGGAGCATTTTATCAGTTTCAACCATGTTACGATCATGAGCAACAGGAGGCTGGCGATGTGGCTGAGACTTTGATCCTGAATGAAAGTGAAAATCCAGAGATGTGACCTATTTATTCACCCAAGGAAAGCAACAGACTCGTACTCCAGGGGAATTTCATGATCTATCAAGGAAATCCTCACAATGTAATAGTTGGAAGTGGCTTCGAACTTTGTAAATCAATGTGAGTCTACCCAAAGAGAGAGAGACAGAAAAGAGCCTTTTCCATAGATTACGGTAAATGCTGATAAGAGGAAATGGCTCAGGTAATTGTGAAAACTCAGAGGAGGTTCACTTAACCAGCTTGTGGGCTCAGTGCTGTCAGCGACACAAAGATACAAATCAAATGTGGTCTTTGCTTTTAAAGAACTTAACATTGAACAAGGATAGGACAGACATGAAAATAACAAAATGCAGTGAGGGGAAAAAATGTTAATATTATTCAGCCACCAAAATGATCCAACTGTTCCACTGACTTCCATAATACTAAGGATAAAATGCAAAGCAGTAACTGTAATCACCTGAGGACAAGTGACCCTTTCTTGGCTCCACCCTCACGCTGTCTGAGCAAATCAAGGATGGTCTTGCCTCTGCACCTTCGTAGTTGCAGCATTTCTTCCCTGAACATCCTCCCCACATGTGCACGATTCATCAGATCCCACTCAAAACACCCTGTCATAGCACAACTCCCCCAGCCCTAACCGATGTGTCTGCTGTTAGTATCTGCTCCATTTTTCAATCCCTTATTTTCTTGCTTTCTTCACTAGAGCATGCAGAGAAGTGTGCACGTCTTTGGACAGTATCTTGACAGGGTCTAGAACAACTTGTGGTACTTGGCAGGTATTGAAAAATTATTTGTCAAATAATGAGTGAATGATTATAAGCAACAAACCTTGGGAACACAGGGAAATAAAAAGTTTCTTTCAACTGGAAAAAATAAAGAAAGAGTGAAATTTATGCTCTTTGCAGGATTTCAACTGGGATTGAGGAGAGAAGGAGAGAATAGGGGAGAAAGACATGAAAAAAGGAATCAAGCTAAGCAAGTCTCAGAAAATGTATGTTGGAGCATTTGAAAGCTATCTTTGTAATGAGATTAAAACACAAATGGGAGACAACAAAAGAGGTTTAAGTCTGGACATTTTGGCAAGAGTCAGAACATGAATGAGGGAAACTATCCTCTGTCATCTTCCATCCATGATAAATAGTTATAACTTCTTTTATATTTTGTGCTGATTTAATATACCATTAATAAATAAAGATAGTAGAGTTCATGCTGAATAGATGCCAGGCAAAATCCCTAAGATTTTACATGCTATCTATGTGATTATTATAAATTACGCTTATTAAATGAGATGGCCTGTATAAAACTTTGATCATGTAATGATAGGTTCCCATTAAATGCTGCTAATGATGTTGTGTTTTGTTGTTGTTATTATTATTTCATTCTTGCAACAACTCTGTTAGGTAGATATTAAAGTATTATTTAGCCCAACTTCATAGATAACAAAACAAAGGCTTTGAGCAGTTAATAATTTCACAAATCAAGACTCAAATCAGTTTGTACCAACTTTAGAGTCCATTTTCATTCCACTACAGGATGAATAAATTTCTCAATTAGAATGTTTTATGTAGAATTCATGAGTCGAGTATATACATACATACATATGCGCATGCATACATACATACATACATACACTTAGGATCTATATTATCATTTTAGACCTAACTGAACTATCAAGAAAATTCACAGTGTAGGCATCCATTATTGGAAGCTGACAATGTGTCCCCCATCTCTGGGACTGCCTTTAAACCCTATAATTAATATCTCCAGTAAAGTTTCACAAAGTAAGTCCTACTCTGTGTAAAATTCCATACTTCCAGGTATCCATTCTTTTATCCTTAATTCCATTTAGTTAACAAGGATATCCATGTTGTAAAGAGAATTCTGAAAATCTGCTGAAAATTCATGCTTGAAGGAAGAATATGATTCACAGTGAACAATAACCAAGGGTACTTGGTCTACCAACAGGAAGATCACTAGCTCTAAAACATCCTAGGTAAAATCTGAAGGCAGCATGGAAATTACTTGCTTTGGGTAGAAACCTAACAATGAAGACACTATAGATAGAAAATCCTAAAAAAATCAGGTAAAAAAGAAAACTATTAAAAACAAGAAAGCAGTATAGTAACATGTCAGACTATAAAATCAATACAGAAAAATCATTTTAGTTTCTATATGAAAAAAAATTAGCTAGAAGAGAAGAAACATCAAGAAAGCAATCCCATTTACAATAACATAAAAATAAGTACTTAGGAATAAACTAAGTTGGTGAGAGACCTATATAATGAAAATTATGAGACATTGTTGAAAGAAATAGAAGAGGACACAAAGGAATGGAAAGATTCCTTGTTCATGGCTTGGAAAAATTAATGTTATTAAAGTGACCATATTACCCAAATCAATTTATAGATTCAACACAATCTTTATCAAATTTTAATGGTATTTTTCAAAAGAATAAAACAAGGATTACCGAGATTTATATGGAACCCCAAAGACACCAAATAGCCAAAGGAATCTTGGCAATAATAATAATAAAAAGAACAGAGGTACATATTCCCAGATTTCAAATTATATTGCAATGTTATAGTAATCAAAATGGTATGGTATTGGAATAAAAATAAGCAACAGATCAATGGAATAAATTGAGAATCTGAAAATAAACCCTCAGATATATGGACAGTTAATCTAAGACAGAGGAATCAAGGGTATACAATGGAGAAATGAAATTGTCTTCAACAAATGGTGTTGGGGGAAACTGGACAGCCACATGCAAAAGATAAAACTAGACTACTAACTCATACCATTCACAAAAATTAACTCAAAATGTACTAAATAAAGATTTGGATGTAGGAGCTGGAGCCATAAAATATGTAGAAGAAAATATAGACAAAGCACTCTGAGACATTGACTTCAGATATGTATTTGGGGACTCCACTACAAACAGTAAGGGAAACAAAAGTAAAAATAAATAAATGTGACATCAGACTAGAAACTTCTGCACATTATAATTTAAATGAAAAGGCACACTACTGATTATGAACAAAGATTTGCACATCATATATCTGACAAGGGGCTGTTATCATAAGATCTATAAAGGACTCATACAATTCAACAAAAATAAAACATATAATACAATAAAAATTGGGCACAAGATCTAAATAAACACTTTTTCAAAAGATATAAACAGGGCCAACAGGCACATGAATAAAAGTTCATTGTCACTAATTATCAAGGAAACGCAAACAAAACCACAATGAGATACCATCTACATGGGAGAAAATCACCCATATTAAAATGACAAGAAACAAGCATTGGCAAGGGTGTAGAGAACAAGGAATCTCAAACACTGCTGATGGGAATATAGATTGCTCCAGCCCCTATGGAAAATGGTATGGAAGTTTCTCAAATTATTTTAAAAAGAACCATCAGAAGTAACAGTCCTGGCTACCTATCTGAGAATGCAAAAACAGTAATTTGAGAGATATATGGACCTCTGTGTCCATTCTGGCACTGTTTCAGTGGCCAAGTTATGGAAAAAACCTCAGTGCCCCAAAACAGATGAGTGGATTAAAGAGATATGATACATGTGTGCATGCACACACACACAATGAAATACTACTCTGCTATAAAAAGATATTTTTTGCCATTTGCTACAATGTAGATAGGACTGGAGGGATTATGCAAAGCAAAATAAGGCAAAAGGATAATTTTACTGACATGCAGAATATAAGTAATGAAGCATGGGAACAAATAAAACAAACCAAAAAACCCTAGAAGTCTAAATGCAGAACGGAAGTTTCTAGAGGGAGAGGATTGGGGGTGGACAGCAGAGGGAGGTAGAGGTCCAAAGGACTGTGGTGGAGGGTTATTGATGCTTTGATGGTAGGTGTGGTGTGGTGACATACATTTGGAGAGGTATGAACCTATATCCTTAAAAACATACAAAGTATGTTTTAGACCAATATTAGCTCAGTAAAATAAAAAGTAATTGAAAAATAATATTTATTATATATTTAAATGTATTATATATAAGAAGATAAGTATATCGTATATAAAATATATAAAGTATATTTATTTGTGTATATATACACACCTCTCATCCAGGCCCATGTCTTCCAGTCAGCACACTCTGAAGGGCAGGTGTGTCTCCCCCAAGCCTAGGAGGTACTGGGGAGGGGTCAAGACTTAATCTCTGATGATTCCCACAACCTGCTCTGAGTTGCCCAGTGTTCCTGAAGCCTGACATCAATTATTAATTATATATTAACGGTAACAAGAAAAGCAACTATTTTTTAAATAACAAAGATAAGCCTTAGAATTGGGAAATGTCAAACTGAATGCTTAATAAAGTTGGTGCAATATGCCCTAAGGGAGCAATGCTAAATTTTCAAATACAAATGAAGATGATCCAAGGGAAGAAAAAAAAAGGTAAAAAGCTCACCTTCTTAGCATACACAGAGTGTAGGTTTGATTACTGAATGGAGATATGAAATATGTGTGAAATAATTCTTCTGAACAGCTCATTAGGCCTAATCCATCTCTGATTTCTATGAGTCCATTAATTCCAAATACGTATCTGCTTCTACACACACACATCCACACATGATTGTAAAATGCTGGCTTAATTTCCCAATGTAATATCCTGGAAATGGCAACAGGTAAAACATCATATTGGATAGTATGTGTATTCTAAATGTTCATAATTTTCAGATGTGATCAGTGAAAGTGACAAAGAATAACGATCCAAAAAAGATGGTATTTCAGTTAGTTAACACTAGACCCACATGGACAGCTGCATATGATGTGGGAGAGGTAACAAAGATCTTTGCCACACAACCACAAAGAGGTAACAGCACCGGCAGGATCTGCCTGGAAATTGCACACAGCAATATAATCCACACAGGTGCTGTGCTTGTTATTTTGATTTATTTCTCATCTCCAAAATCCGTACTAACGTCATTTGCTCTTTCATTTTATTAGGATACTAATTCTCACTGGCACTCAAGGCCCCAAATCCTTCTGTTTTCACTCTGGACCTTTCTGCAGCCTGGAGACTGCTTCCTCCTTGTCCTGCTCTACTTGAACTAGGCTATGGAATTTGCTAATTTCTCCAGCTTGTATGTGTTTCCTGCTGATCCCTGAAGAGCTCTCCTCCACCGTCCTGCTCATTGCCACTCTGCACCCACTCTGCCCCTTCACGTATTTTATTTTGATATAATGTGTCCCCTTGTGCAAAACAGTGTGGTCTATGTATTTACTTAGACAGCTAGTGCCTGCCAAGTATAGTCATGCAGGTTGTGTGCTATTCAAAGATTCCAGGTAAAGGGCATTGAAGGAGCACAGCTATATTGGACTAGACTTGTCAGACTGCAGGATGGGCACCCATTCATAACTGGTCTGTGCAAGCTGGAACTGAGAAAGGATGCTATTTTTCAATGCATACAAACTGCAGGCCCAGCATCCCATCACTAAATATCACCCCGTAAGGGAAGAACTCAGTGCCTAGAAAAGTGGTTGGCAGTAAGATGCATAGCAAATATTGCTGAAATGCCATATGAAAGCTTGTCTATTTGTTCTCCAAGGCTGCATTAGGCACCTACGTGTGCCAGGCGCTGTGCAGCATACTGAGATCACTGACCCTCCACTGACAAAATCACAAGCTGGAACCCCTTTAACACTCCTTATCTCTCTGCTGCCTCTGTTCCCAGTAGATCTGTCTTTCCTCCTCCCCTTTTCACAGTTTCCTTTCTCCTTGACTCAAATTCACACGTGACCACCCCACCGCCTGGCCGCTCTTTTAAAATCCAACCTCTGACAGTAGTTTTCTCAACATTCCTAAGAACAAGCTTGCAAATCATCCCATCTGTGTCTTTACTGTGTGTCAATTAAAACACTGCATGTTAGACTATCTCGAGCACAAAAGGTTACATTAAATAAGAAACCTCCAGCCATTAATGAGCAATTTGTCATCTAAGAGGTATTTTCACTAATTATAGCATGTCTCAAGCTGTAGCCATTATGGACATGTGCTAATTTACTCCAAGGTAAAACTTCTCTGTCACTGGTTTTCACATACTGGTAGAGTAAAGCAGACATTTTACTTGGTTCAGAGATGTAAAGAGTCAAACAAATGAAAATCAAACATTTGAGACTTCAATTTGAAAAGGCCATCTACGGTTCTCCCTTTCAGACACATGCAAGAAAATCACCAAAATGCCACCAAGAAATTTTAATAAGTGCTTAAGTTTGGATTTGAAAAAAAAAATGTGGATATTTTTCTATGCAGTTGAAGTCAGAAAATATGAATTCTAATAGTCGTGTTGAATTAGACAGGGTACTGCTAGTTACTATAACAATGAACTCCAAAATCTCAGCAGCCCATCACAATGGAAGTGAATTTTTCCTTTATTCAACAATCAAACCAGTTTCCGGGTCAGCTGGCGGGGCGGGGGTGGGAGCCTTGCTCTGTGCAGGCATTCAAAGACTCGGCTGATGGAGCATCTGCCAAATAGCACACGGTTTCCAAGGTAATTTTGGACATCGACATCCAGATGGCGGAAGGAGAAAGAGTATGAAGTATTTCACATAGGCGGGTTTATGGGCCAATTCACATATAACTTGTGCTCGCATGCCTTTGGGTGGCAGTCTGTGACAGGGCCACACCTAACTTCAAAAGAGGCCAGGAAATGCAGTGGAGTTTGGTGTCCAGGGAGTCAAGAATAAAAAACTTGCATGCTTGCATTTCTGTTGTTTTTTAACAGCTCACTCTTCCTCAAATGTCAATAACTGAGGGCCTCTCTGGTGGCACAACAGGTTAAATCTAAGCACTATGAAACTATCTGCAGCCACTGCAGCACAAGTTCGATCCCAGGCCAGGGAGATTCCCACATGGCACAGCAGACCTCTCCTTTATCCCCTGCTGCTCCCCTCAGCAGTGTAGTTCAGTAGATCTGCCTGTTCTGCTCCCCACTCTGTCTCTGGTGAATCCTCTCACCCCCCACACCTCTGGCCTACACCCAGCTTGTATGCATAAATAAATAAATCTTAAAAAAAAGGAAAGAAATGAATGGAGCACTATGGCTCAGCCCTACCTTCTCATTTCAGAAGCAGGGAGCTGGGATCTGGGCACACTTGTTTTCTTAGCAGCATCTATGGCGAGTCAGACAAGGGCAGCACGAAACCCAGGTCACCCTGTCACTGAACCACTACTCACATTCCCAAAGCCGTGAAACTCGCTGGGACTTTTTGAGTTTGCTCCACCACCTTGATGCCCTTGTAGCTACAGAGCTGCACAAATGTCAGCCAGGGCTCCAGAGCTCCATGGCCTGTTCTGTGTCTCTTTCTATACATAGGTCTCCATCGCTCATGATATTGAAAACAGTAGAATTTGCCCAAAGCACATACCTCTCATGTCCCATCCTCCCCCTGCTATACACAGCTAACACTTATTGAGTGCCTCCGCTCTAAATACTTCACATTTCATTCCCTGCTCAGTGCGCCTCTTATTAGTTCCCTTAAATGATGAGAAAACTGAGACCCAGTGAGGTTAACACAAAGGTGACACATTTGGATGGTGGTAAGACCAGGATTTGAACCCACAGAGGGGTGTGGCTCCAAGCCCTACTTTTAATCATTATGCTCTACAGCCTTAGGGTAGAATTCCATTAGTGAGGGAAGCTTTAAGTAAAATAATGGTTACTGAATAAAGCATTAAATTGCAGGTATTAAATAGCAGGATCAGAGCCTGATTTGTGCCTAATTATCCCTTCTTTCACTCTCTACCTTTCCCCACTAAAGTTTATAGGTCTTAAGTTAGAAATTAATCTTTATTTTCAAATATTTATTGCATTTTCTATAAAAAACTCTTTTAAAACTGGAAATTGAAAAGTCCTTTAGAGTCTACACATGCAGCTTTTATAAAGTGAGCCACTCTACCCCAACAGTTTCCTCCTCAATTCTCCTCAGTTCCCGTTCCACTCATTGTCCCAGAAGGTAAGACCACGACTAGATCACCGTGCTCCACTTGGGCTCAATTTAAGATCACTCAAACCTATGCCAATACAGAGACCTGAGTCTCTTCTTTCTAATACAAGATAAATAATTTTCACTATTAACATTTTACTATTATTCCTAATAAAACTTTCATTCACTCGACAAATAATCCTTAATATATCCCACATTCCAGGCAATAATTTAGCCACTATAAACGATAGCAGTAAAGTCAGTGGCCTTGCAGAACTCACATTTTAATGGAAGAGGCAGTAAATAAGTAATAGATAAATAAATAACAGGACATTCTAAGTGTTAAGGGCTATAAAAGGGACTAAAGCTAGCAAGAGGGACAGAGTGATGTGTGGCTGGGGGAAACGCTATTTCAAATTGCGTGGTTGGGAGAGTCTTCTTTAAAAGCTTCTGCACAGTGAAAATAAGCCAGAAAAAAAAAAAAAAAACAATAAGGCAACCTGTTGAATGGGAGGAGGTAGTCACAACTCACATGTCCAACAAAGGGTTAATATCCAAACTGCATCAAGTACTCAGTAACACAACAACAACAAAATAAAAGCAAATAAACTTGTTGAATGGGAGCAGGTAGTCACAACTCACATATCCAACAAAGGGTTAATATCCAAACTACATCAAGTACTCAGTAACGCACCACCAACAAAATAAAACCAAATAACCTATCAAAATATGGCTGGACAATCTGATTAGATATTTGTCTAAAGAAGACATATAGATGACCAACAAAAGTACAAAAAAATGTTCATCACTTTATCATCAAGGAAATGCACATCAAAATCACAATGCACTATCACCTCTTATCTGTGAAAACAGTTATTACCAAAAAGACAAGAAACAGCAAATGCTGATGGGAGATGTGAAGAAAATGGAACCTTTGTGCACTCTTCTGGGAATGCAAATTGGTGCAGTCAGTACGAAAAACAGTATAGAGGTTCGTCAAAATAATAATAATAAAAAGAACTACCATATCATCAAGTCATTCCATGTCTAAGTATCTATCTAAAGAATATGGAAACATTAATCTGAAAAAGATATATGCACTCCTATGTTCATTGAAGCACTATGCTAAGACATGAAAACAACCTGAAAGCTTGAAAGACTGAAAGACTACTGGGACATAAAAAAACATGAATTTTTGAGAACATGGGTGAGCCTTGAGGGGATTATATTAAGTAAAATAAGCCAGAAAGAAAGAGACAGGGGGGATGGGGTACTAGTTGGGTAGAATAGATAGAGGGGGTCAACGGGTTAATGATGAATGGTATTAGATCTTTGGTGTTGGATACAGTTTGTGCAGGTGTGAAGTTGTACTCCTGAAACTTACACAGTCTTGTAAACCAATGTCATCTTAATATTTTTTAAAAACAATAAATTTTAAAAATTTTAGAAGACGGGTTATTTGAGTAGATACATGAATGGCAAGAAATATCTAATCATACATCTGATAGAGGAAAGGGCATTTCCTCAAGCAAAAATGGACTTGGGTTCAAGGAACAACACAGCAGTTTCTTGAGCTGCATCCATGTGAGTGGAGCAGGAATGATAGAGGAATATGTTTGAGAGATATAGGGCACCAGGTAGTCAGTCCTTTATACCACTGAATTGTATACATTTCATTCTAAAAATAATGGGAAGCCCCTGCAAGTTTTTTAACAGAAGTGACATAATTTGAAATATACTCTTAGATGAGGACTTAGGCTACTAGTTGAATAATGGACTCTAGTAGAACAGAGAGGGCAGCAGAAAGACAGGATTAGATGCCACTAAGAAACTCCAGAAGAAAGTTGATGGTGACTTTGATGAGGAAGATAGTGCTTGAGATGGTGAAAGGTGGCCAGATTCAGGGTATATATTAAAGGTAAAGATTAACATGATCTTTCAATGGGCTAGATGTAACCTAAGAGAGAAGAAATGTATATACCTACTAGGTTTTGACCTGAGTATCTGGATGACTAAGATTAAGAATGACTGAGGGGAAAGCAAGTTGGTGGTCATGGGTGATGGGGCAAAGGGGTCGGTGTCCAGGGTGCTGGTTGAAATGCATCCAGTTTGAACTGAATAAGTCATCAAAGTGGAGTCTACACTAACTACAGCACAATTTGAAGCTGCAATATCAAGAAGCCTGATCAGGATCTGGTCAGGACAGACATAAGGACGTGGGTCACATGACTCATGACCCAATGGTAACTGGGGATTGATGAGAAAGATCGATAAAGAAAGACCCAAAAGTCATGATGAATAGTAAGGAGAACATTTAGCCAACTTTCAGAGTAGGAATAGCAATAACCTAGGGAACAGACAATTGTTAACTTAAATATACAAACAAAAAGATGGGAACATTCAGAGAAGAGACTGGGGACAGAGGTTTTGCTCATGACAGGTCATAAATACCAGTGAGTAGAACTGTTTGGAGCACTCAGGAGAGGTTTGCAAGTGGGCCAGATTATTGTATGTATTATATTACCATATGGTAATCTAGAAGACTCTAGACAATGACACATGACCTGCGGGTTTTGTAAATTCTGGGGTGACTGAGATAACTGAGAGTAAGTTACAATAGGATTTCTGGGGATAATCTCATAGGAAAGGCAGCTAACTGGTTCTAAATATATTCCTACAAGGCTCGGTCTCCTGGGTGTTTGTAATGGAGAGGGTGGGGGCCCCATGACTGGATGAGGAACAGACATGCTCAGTCCACTCAGCACACTGACACCTCTTAATGAACTGCAGTGACTTGTATCAGGGTAGTTGAGGCAGGTGACAGTGTGGCCTAACCAGACCTTTCAGTGGTCCTTATAGCTATTGATAATTGAAGACAACTCATTCTTTATACTTTCCAAGTGTGTCTATTTCCCAGGACCGTCTAACAATCTAGATGACTTAAAATAGAAATGTGTTGCCTTCTGGAGGCCAGAAGTCTGAAGACAGGATTGTGGCAGGGCCATACACCCCATGAAGCCTGAAGGAGAGAACCCTTTTTCATTCTCCCTGGCTTCTGATAGCTCACTGGATATCACTGGCATTCATTGACATGCAGCAGAGCAATACCAATCTCTGCCCTCACCATCACATGACATTCTTCCTGGGTATCTACTGTGCTTCCACACAGCCTGCTTCTTATAGGGATACCAATATATTGGATTAGGGACCCACTTACTTCAGGAAGAGTTTGTCTTGACTAAATGCATCTGCAATGACCCTATTTCCCAATAAAGTTATATTAGGACATATTAGGATTTGAAGATGCCGGGATGTCAACATACTGGCATTTTTTTTTTTTTTTGAGGGGCTCTGGTGCAAGGCACAGTTGAACACAAAACATCACAATATTCTTCTTTTTAGTTTTTATGTACCACAACTCAACTGCACCAAATTAAAGCTAACTTGCATATATTCTCTTTTTTCCTTTCTTCCATGTAGATTCCGACTGGTTAGAATTGTTTTGGATTGAGCTTTCCTGATGAGTAAATTTGCCCAAGGATGATTATTCTGAGTGCGAGAGCACTTTTCCACTCATCCACTCTATTACAGACTATTTGAAAGCCAGAGAAGATCAAGAAATTATTTTTAGACAAACGTATCTTTCTTTGCCTCCATGGGGCCAACAAAAGCTTATCTGAAGGCTGATTTCAGTTTTGTCATTCCCCATCAGTCTAGAGGTTGATGCTGTTTTCATTAAAAATTCTATTATTTTTAAAAATCCATCACCACATTTCTAAGATTAATCATATGTTCATTTTATGAGACAAATCTAACCCCCCAAAAGCTTTCTTAGCCAAAATATCTCATGCTGACAAGACAGTCAGTTGGCCAAATACGCCCAAATAAACCCAAATAACTCAACCACGTACATCAGTGAAATTTGGGGAAAACACATCATGAAAGATAGAGATTTTATACATAATTTAAACTAATTCAAGCCCTATCGGCCAGGGTTGAAGTGAACAAACTGTTTCTATGATTCCATCATGAATTCTCAGATCAGTTTCCCAACACCTCATATGCTGGTTTCACCCCAAACCTGCACCAAACACAGGGGAACTTCCTTCTTCATTTTCACCATCACTGTGAAAATCGTGAGCTGGCCTTTCAATGCATGGGAAAGGTGAAAGAAGGGGCAAATGCAATCAGAGAGCACTAAAGCTAGAAGAGCTTAAAGGCTGCAGGGGATGGCATCTGCACCCCCATTTTACCAGCCGACTCCATTGAAATGATCATGAAAAAAAACTCATCTCCCCAGGGAAAATGTTCTATCGATCTTCAATCTCTATGTGAACCCCTGACCCCACTATTTGTTTCAGATAACCTGGCTTCAGAGAACCTTCATAGGGCTTTTTCTGGTAGGATATTCATCTTCAGAGCCGTGAGCTATCAACTTGCTTGTTATGAAAAATAAAGAAATATCTTTCTTTTCACTTCTTCCGAAATGAAATAACTCAAGAAATTATTTGAACTATAAAAGATTCCTGAGATCTAAGCAGATATGTAGGAGAAACACACAAAATGTGTATTTACAGGTGAATAGGGAGGGATTCCTCGCCATAGATCTTTCAGAAGCAAGACAGAGTGAAAGTGTCCCAAAGTGTATGTAACTACATAGGTATGTTGGCTCCAATAGTTTATGGTGAAAAATGCCAAATGTGTGCCTATTAAACATACATGTGCATGCATCCAGACACCCACATATATGTGTCTAAGCATGTGGCTACATAGAGAAGAGAAAGAAAGAGAGCTAGAATTATACGTTAAGTTCTGTATGAATTATTTCACTTTAGCTTAAAACAACCCTTGAGGCAGATAGCAGCTGTCCTCTTTCTAGAGAGAAATTAAAAATTTTTGCCTGATATCACACGGAGAAAGTGCTTGAGTAAGGGTTAGTAGACTCCAGATTCCTGGTCTATTTTCTTTCTAGCATACCATCCTGCTGGAATGTCAGTTAGTAATGTCTTGTTTGCTGGAGACCTCTGTCTTCATCTTTTGCACTCCCATTACAGTTCTCTACTGCTGCCGTTGCTTCTTTGGTTCATTTGTATAATTTGAAATTACATCCTAAACCCAACCAATCTTGATTTCCTAAAGTAGTATTATTTGACCATCTAGATGATGTTAATGGGATTATTTATTATCAGTAATCCTTACACACAGTTGGAATCCATCCACCTCATCCCAAGGAAGCAACATCATCTCAAATAATGCAGATAATGTTATATATTACCAAATAGTGGAGACTTTGAACCTAAGAGAATAAATATGCTACTAACATTAGTTATATATATTTTTCCTAGATTCCCCAGGAGACATGCCAATGGTCCAGTTTCTGGCACAATAAAGAAGGCCAGGCTATTCAGATATACCCACTGTGAATCATCACAAAATTATGTTTCCCCCTACATTTGTTCCATATCCCCTTCCTTAGAAATATAAAACAATCTTTGAGGAGTTGTTAACTGTCTGTGACAAAATCTAAGCTTATTGATATCTGAACCAGGAGGTTGGTAGAAGAACCTGAAATGAAAGTCTTGCTCTGAACAAACTATTGAGATTCTAGGATTCTTTAACCAGAAGGGACCTCTAGAGGCCAGCGGGGTGATTCTCTTGTCTCCATGTCACAGACATATAGAACTTTAAACTCTCCCATACCCATCCCTATAGTATTTCAAGAAAGGATATTCCAGTGCTCTAGGATAATCAAGTTCATCATCTGGTTTCTAAGAGAAGAAGGATGTGACAGTGAAGCAAAGAAGTAGCATGAAAAAAGCCCAATCATACAAACAGAATTAGTCCAGAAATCAGATCCAACTGGGTCCATGTCCTACCTTTGATTGGGAAAAGTGAGATTTAACTAAGACTATAAAGTGCTTAATGTCTGACACAGAGTGAACCAAGTTGCCCCCTATAGAATCAGAGGCTGAGCATGAGGGGTAAGAACACAGATCTTAATACCAGACCAGGCCAGCGATGAGGAGAAAACATGGTGCTAAATGCCAGCTAATTGCATCGGTGGCGCTCACCATTGGCAGGATGCTTTTGCACTTGGTGGGGAACGGCAATCCTAAGCTGGGGCTAGCATTCTGGTGGCAAATTATGGGCTGGATGTCAGCTGCACCTCACGCTTCAGGAAGGCATCCTTGTGAGCAACTGATTATCACAATCCTCATTATCTGGAAAACCAGGTGGTTGGACTCCTTGGTCTCTGTAATCCCTTCAAACTCAAAAGAAAAGAGAAACATCTCTGCCAAGCCCCTCAACTTGCAGGTGAGGAACACGGAACTGAGTTGTCCTCTGTCCCCGCCTCTAAATCCCCATGACAACTGACACCCTCCTTCTTCTATCCCATGGTTGGAGGGTTCTTAGTTTTCCCGTTTTAGTTTTTGGCTCCTCAGCAGGCTGAGCATGCTTCCAGGAGCTTCCCTTCGCAGTCCCATCTGCCTGTGCTCTTCCGAGCCACAGTCCACCGGCTGGAAGCCTGGCAAGCCCCCAAAGTGAACACACAGTGGTCAATCCTGGCAGGGGGAGGGCAGCAAAACAGCACACACTTCCCGAGTGGCATTGCTATTCTGAACGAGTTAACGCATAAACAACGGATCGATAGTTACACCACGAAACAGCCGCTGCCAGCAGACTCCAAATGGAGAGAAAGAAGGATGGGCAGAGAGGTGCATTTCTGTGCCCCTCCTTATCTTGCAATGCCAGCCTCCCTGAAGCCCACCTGGACTGGAACATATCATCACAGAGTAGCCTCTCTCCAAAGGCTTATGGACCGGGTTGGGAAGATGCTTGTCTTAGATGCAACTATGAAATGAGGACCACAGTGACAGCCCCTTGTTGCCCTGGACATAAACATGACAACTCAATTCCCAGTGTGTACTGGTGACCTCCTGAGGAGCAAATTCACGCAAGAACACTCAGACAGCTACATGATTCCGACAGAAATGACACTGTACCCCTATCCAGGGCCAGAGCATGTGCTCAGACTTCAGTTCTTCCTTCATCTCTGTAACGACTATTGACTGAGCACCCTCCAGCTGCCAGTCACGGGCTACCCAGCGCTGAATAAGACGGAGAGGGCACCTGATCTCATCTTCTCAAGGAGCTTGTGGTTCAGTTGGAGAAGGCAGATCACAGACATACAACCAAATAAGTGGAGAAGTTAACTTTGGTGTTAGAACGGGCTCAGGGAGGGGGGTCCATTACAGCTGAGGTTAAAATGATAAACAGCACCCATGGGAAGAGTAGCAGCGGGGGTGTTCCCAACAGGGAGCGCCAGAGTGGAAAGGCTCAGTAGCAGAATAAACCTGTGTTTCATGAAACAGAAAGACGACCTCAAAGTCCACAGAAGAGTGAGTGAAGCAGAGACAGGAGGGTGGTCAGTGAGACTGCATTAGCCAAAGCCACAGGCCAAACCCTGAGCAAGGCACTGGATACACATCGAAGGAAAGCACAGCTCTGGCCTCTAGGAACATGGAGTGGCTACAGAGACCAACTCACGGAGGCCCATTTGCTCACACAGTGCAATGCTAAGTGGTTCACATGATGTAAATAAAGTGCCACAGATCCCTTCTTTTGGAGGGAGACACCATGGGTGTCCTCTAATATCAAAAGCAAGTTAGTCTGTGCTATTCGGCAGAATTGCTATATCAAAACCAAACTTCCATCGGCACATATCTTAGAACTTTTTTCCTTAACTCATCCCCAGAAAACAGCATCATGCAGTGACCAGGCCAGATATATAACAGAAGTGCAGTCCAGCCTTTGATACTCTATTAGATTATCCTGAAGAAAGAACTCACTTTACTAGTTGCTACCTTCTATGAGAAATCGATGAACACACCCCCATCCAAATTGCCTAGTGATCTGCAGCTTCAAGAGGTTTCTTAAGCAATGACACCTACAGGGTTGGGTATCTCAGGCTGTATCACTCCTCCTGCTTACTCAGTGTCCTGTGAGTCCCACCCTCTCTTTCCCCTACGCCCTGCCCTTGGGGGAGAGGGCACTGCTCTAGATCCACAGGCAGACCAACTGTCCCTCCCATGTGTTAAAGGGCAAACGCTCTGCCTCTGTTGTTGGTAGCCTCTGTGTTGATAGTCATCTTTTGAATTGGACCCAAGGCTCTGGAGTGTGAAGTGCCCGCCTCATATCTTCACACTCTAATCCCTAGCTCAGTGGGTTCATGTAAGAACCACTCAATACATCGTTGCTAGTTGAACACAGTTGTCTAAAGGAAAATAACACAGAAATATGTCAAAGAGATAAACTGATATAGATTGGAGGTTATTTTGGTTTTGTTTCCATTCACTTGATCTGTTCATGTATACGTGGGTGTACTCAGTGATCACCGCATAACAGGGTATGATTCCTGCTTTGTAAGACCCAGTCACTCCCAAGGTCACATGGACAAAGAAGATGGAGGGCTAAACAGCATTGAAAGCAAGGTGAAAGCCAAAATGTGGGGGTTTCACCACCCCAAGCAATCTGGGCAACAAAGCAACCAGTAGGGAAGCCTGGTGTACAATGTCAAGGTGCAAAATCCTGAGTGAGCAGCCCCACGCTGTCACTTGGTACTTGTGTGATTTTAGGGCTCTCTCCGGGCCCCAGCCTCCTTGCCTATAAAAGGGGGTGATTGAGTCTATTTCAGAGAGTGGTTTTAAGGATTAAATGTTCCTATGTACCCAACATCTTTCACACAGTAACTGAACAATAACTGATAGTAGTATTCACCTTACTATCATCAATAACTAGTATCTCATAATATGGCTTCAAACAGTTCCTAGCTATGCAATCTTAATTAAACACTGTAAATTCTCCATACCTCAGTTTTCTCATCTGTAAAATGGGAATAAAATAGCACCCATAGGGCCTCCCTGGTGGTGGAGGGGTTAAGTCTCAGCACTGCCATGCAATCACCACTATGGTGGCCTGAGCTTGAACCCTGCCCAGGGAGCTAACCCACAAATGGCTCAGCAGATCTCTCTTGTCTCACTCGCTGCTCCCCTTAGCAATGCATTTCAGTAGATCCACCAGTTCTGCTCCCCACTCTGTCTTTGGTGAATCCTCTCACCCCCTGCACCTCTGGCTTACACCCCAGTTCACCTACGCATAAATAAATAAATAAATAAATAAATAAATAAATAAATAAATAAATAAATAAACAAATAAATAAATAAACCTTTACAAATAAATAGCATTAGCACTTGTATTGCAGGGTTTCTATTAGGGTTAAAAGTTAATGTTATGAGCTTGAATGATGGCTAAGACATTACATAAAATACTTAGAATATTCCCTAACACATAGCAAGTGCTCAATAAAAATCTTCTAATATTATTATTACTGCACATTTTTTAATGCAACCTCACCCTTTTTTAAAGAATATGCATACAGACTGATCAGCAGAAGGCAGAAACAATGGGAGATTGCAAATTGCTTGTCATTCTTTTTAAACTGTCAATGCCATCTTAGGTGGAAGGTTTCCCGATACATCTTCAAGGACTTTTAGAATTTATTGGTTAAAATAAAACATTAATAAAAAAACTTTCCTTACATTAGCATCTACCGTCAAAGCATTCATTCTTTGGGGAGTGGAAAAGATCCTCAAAAAAATGAAACTGGTGAGAACAAAGCAGAATAAAATGAAATTAGAACAAAAAGTCCTCTGCTGGTTGAGAAGAAAACTACAAGCATCACCCTCAGTGTTACCCACAGCAGAGTGGACAGACGGGTTGGCTCTCCAGGGTGGAGTAAGAGGTTCAGGGGTCTCCACTACTTGTGAATAGTGTAGCTTAGTCACACGCTGAGCAAAAAGAGAAGAAAGAGGGAGAGAGGGAGGGGAAATGCAGAGAAATATACATAAAAGAAGAAAGAGATCCACATACACAATAAAAACAAAAATAACCCAGAGCCCTGAACCACTAGATGTTACAAACTGGAATCAAGTTACCTGCAAATTTAGCCATGTTTATGCAAACAAAATATATTCTGAAATTCCTACTTGCTTCTCTGCACACAAGATTATAAAATGCAGGGCCTGTGTTCAACTGTTCAAGGGCTTCCACTACACAAAAGTACATGCAACCTACCATGTTTGAGCCTGAGAAGAACGAGGGTCACCCTGCAGGTGCACGAGCGTCCTCTCTGTGGATTTCTTGACACACCTGTTCACATCCTAAATCAGACCCATGGTCAATGGGTTGGTGTCAGAGAGATCTCACCTCCTCTAACCCCTGCACTGCAGGGCTCCATTCACTGGGAGGGTCTTCCTCTCATACATCAGAAATACTTTCAGCCCCAGGGGCTGGCTCAAATGACAGGAGATGTACCAGAAGGGCCTTTGCATACTAGGTTGGGTTGGGTTTAGAGAGGAAACCCTGACATATTTCACTTTGCCCATCTATATGCCACTGTGTCTAGAAAATGCATACATTAATACCTGAAAGAGATAGGGAGGGGGACCCCAGAGTGAAAAAAAGGCATGGAAGGAAAGACAAAGAATGGGAAGCTAGCAAGTAGTACAGGGTAAAACAATTTTAAGGAGAAGCTGCTCTTCCCTGGGCGCACCCCCTGGCTCAGCATCTGCTGGACCCAGCCACTCTCCCGAGAGTCCTGCTTCTCAAGAGTGGAGGGGGCTGCCTTCTAGAGTGCAGATCCTGCCCATCCTACACCCCTCATTGTTCCAGTAACATGGGTGCCACTCTCCACAGGGCCCCTTTGCTATTTCTTTATCTCCAAATCTCTACAGAGCTGATCACCTTCCATCTTCTCCTCGAAAATACCATCCCATCTGTTTCTAAAATGATTTCCGTGTGAGAATATCTCTGTTTTATCTCTTGGGGGCTAGTCATTTAAGTGCTGGGTTAGGGACAACGGGGACAGCCAGGAAACACTGCACTCCATTGGCTATATTGTTTTAGAGATCCATTTTTGTTATTCTTTTTAAGTAGTCTGAAATCATGGCTCTCCCATGAAATCTTTTTATAAAGCACATACACCATTATTTCAGGGTGGAAAGTGATTAAACATTTAACCTTAGTTCAAAAAGGTCCCCAGTGAAAGAAGTGGATTTCCTGAGACAATAAGTAACTAGGAGTTCACTGCGGCCAAGTGGGTTAGCGCCCCAAAGACAAAAGAGTACGGGACGGACGCTTGCGGGTCTTGTATGGGTTCTTAAATCACACATGTCTACAGGCAATGTCCTGACAAGCGAGAGTGGTGTTGCCAGTCCCCCCTCTCAACAATTTTCTATTCGGTAGCTATTGCCTTAAGTGTACCATCCACAGACAATTTGGTCTTAGAGGACTGAGGGAGGGAGGTATAGAACAATGGACACCAAGTTACCTTTTCAAAAATCTTTATAGGCAGGGAATGGGAATATTGCCATGTTGCCTTGTGTTTAGTTCACCAACACAGTTTGGAAAAGTTTATTTAAGAGAGCATATTAAATCACAGAGAGGCAGGGAAATCAGTCTTCCCATGAACCTTCTTAACTTCTGCCTCATGCTGACTCGCATAACATTGCAGAGAATAAGATTTCCCATTACAATCACTAATTCTGTGCCATCCTCCTGTGAGTGGTGTGGCTGTGGATGCTGGAAATTGAGTGAGCATTTCACTAGTCAGTGATCACGAAGATAGATTTACCCTACATTACACGAAACATAGCTAATATCCTTTTCCCCAGCTCCTGTAAGCCTTAAGCCCAGAAGCCAATCAGGACCCTACTCAACACCGAAACCCAGTTTCTGTTCCATAGATGAGTTGTGCACACATGCTTTGTGGAGAGCACAGTTAACCAGCATAAATGATCTTTTCCATGGATGAGTCAGACACAGATCCCCGGCTTTGATCTCAGAAAGCCATGTTGAGGCAGGAGAAAGCATGTCCTTCTGCCCATCAGCTCATGGCATGAAGGCACCACAGGAAAGTACAGGCACAGCCATGCCCAGGACAGAACAGCAGCTCTGCCGAAGAACAGAAGCTGGGTAGCAAATCCCTTACATGGGCAGAGCAAGGGCATTTACCCAAAGTCAGATCAATCCTTTGGGACACCTTAACTTCAAAGAAAACTGTTTAAGCTGAGTTCCAGCCTGACCCTCAGTTACCAGAGCTCGAGGTTCCATCACAGACAGTGCCCAAGTCACTGTCCTCAAACTCCCTGGTCCAATCATTCTCATGTTTACCAAGTTCGAGTCAAGGATACCAATTTTGGGAAAGCAGCTCATCTCCCAAACCTCTGAGCGTTTCCCTCTACCGCGCTCCCGGGGCGAGTACCAGTACATCCATGAATTGTGCAGTCCAGGATCCTGCTAGCCAGCAGCGCCAGTCTGCACACCTGAACCCTTGCCCCTCTCCCCTGAACCCCCCATAGAAATCAATGTCAATTCACATAAGAATAGCAGCTCCCTACCTGAGGGTGGCGCTCTCCCCTTGCCGGACCGTCACGTTGTCCATAGCTTTGGGGAAGGTGGCATCTCCGCTGCGCACCGGCACTCCTGTGGGTACAAGGAACAGCAGCCTGAGAGATACGACCACGAGGCACTTCCAGGGCAGGAACAGGTACCCACAGACCCCCATCCTCGACAGCCACAACTTCCCAGAACTCCGGAGGCCAGGCACGGCACACGCCCCCCGGGCGAGCACAGGAAGTGGGTGGGGTAGGGGAGCGAGCACAGGGACCAAGCAGTGAACTAGCAGCGACCGAGAGGCGCGGGGAGGAGAAAAGCGCGCAGACTCCTCCAAGTCTAATATTCCTCCCCCAAATCCAGCCTCAGAGCTCCAGCCTCAGAGAACCAGTTTCCACGGAGGACATCAGAAGGGGGCTTCCTCGGTGCTGCTTCGGCCCGGGAAGGTGACCGAGAGAGGGAAGCGCAAGGCAGGTGCAGCGGTGTGGGCACGTCTCGGGAGCCCCTTCTTCCCGTTGACAGTTCAGATACGGCACTTTGGAGTGGAGTAAGCACTTTGGTACCAGAAAGGGACGGGGTGGGTTAGATCCGTCTACCCCGAGGTTGTCAGCAATTCCTCAGCTCAAACAAGGGAAAATCCAACACTTTCTTTGTAAGTTTCGGAGGAAAAATTGCCAGTAGAAGATAATCTGTAACAATAGCGGAGATGGAAAGTAGAGCACGCAGGCGGCAGGCGGCAGGGGGTGTGCTGGAGAGATGGCTACGCCGGGCTTCGTGCGATCCGAACCCCGGGATCCTGCTGCAGCAGCTCGGTCAACTTCCTGCTTGTCCAAATGCGCGCCTCCGCTGCTGCGATCCGGCCAGTCTCTGCGGGGACACTAGCCGCGGTGTCGGCCGAGGCAGGAGAGGACGGCTGCGGCCCTTCTCTGGCTTGCTCGCTCACTCGCTGGGGAAGGCGAGGCGCAGCCAGCCCCGGAGCCTCGCGGACGCCACGCTCAGCGGCCGCCCCCGGTCTCCGCGCCGCCTTCCTCCCGGGAGCAGCCCCGACGCGCGCGGGCCCCGACCGCCGGGGTTGTCATGGCAGCAGCTCCATCACTGACCGCCACTTTCACCGGTGCTGGCGCCGAGCGAGCCGAGCGGGAGGACTGCGCTCATCCCGGCGGGCGGGCGAGCCCGTGCGGGGCGCGGGAGCCCACCTTAACCCCCGCCGCGCCGCGTAGGAGCCAAGGCGAGGAGTTTAACCATTTCCCCCGTTGAAAAGCTGCCACTTCCAAATTAAGAAAGAAGCAAGTTACCACAAAATCTTAATAAGTCCCAGACATCAGAATAAGGGTCACAAACTAATTAACTAGGAAAGGAAAATCCTGCGGCATGCATGCATGCACCTTTAAAATTATTAGATTAATTCCATTAGCATTTAGAGTAAATTTAAAGTGTTGGGAGACTGTTTTAGAATAATGTCACTTTTACTCAATAATCAACGCTCACCCCCCCCCACTCCCCACAAAAGCTACTTAAAGCACCAGAGAGGGGACACCAACATTCTAAATGGACTGCCATATATAAAACATGCAAAATCACAGAAGCCTCTTAGTGTGCGAAAATGGCAAAATCGCATCAAAATTTTGGTCAAGTCCCGACACTGACTTACATTCTTTATTCTTGTTTTGTTAAAAGATGCTAGCCTGGCAAAAGTGCTCACTCAGATGAATGAGTGTGAGCCACCTGCTTTATTGAAACAGTGGACTCCCAAGTTCCCTGGACTTTATATACTTACAGAGTTGACTTCATCTAAGAAGTGTATTTTCAAATTCTCAACCCCCTGAGAAAAACTGGATTCCTCCTCTCTAGCTGCTGTGGCTCCCTCTATACCTACATTTTTATTTCTCCCTTAACTTCAGTTGGGATGGAATGTCAGGCCTTCCCCTTCCTGGACTTGGTCCCTGAGAAAGTTCTCCAGAGCAGCTCCATCCCCACAGGCTGCTAACACTAACATGTGTTAGCACCCATGTTTTAGGGCACTCCCAGATCTGAGTCCCCAAACTGTCTAAATTCTCCGTGGGGCAGAAAGGAGGCAATAATGGTTTTTATTTGTTTGCTTACACTTTCTATGAAATCTAAACAGCTATTTTTTAATGGTTAATTAACAGGGGGAGGGGGACAGAGAATGCTTTTCCCAAGAGTCAACCAATTAACACCAAAGAGTCATTGTAAAGATAAGGGTTCTGGTGCCATGAAAGACCTGGCACCTTGCAAGGGGTAATCACCCCTTCCACAGAGGGAATAAGTGTCTTACAGAAGATGCCAGCATTTCACCCATTCTGTCCTCCTCACTGGAACTTCTGGGGATTGGTAAAGGAGGAGGAATGCCTGCAGATGTGGAATCAAGCTCCTCTGTAACAATGAAAGACTAAGCAGTCTTGCCTTTCTCTTTAAATAGTTGACCGAAAAGTGGTCAGCCATGAAAAGTTGAGCAACTTTATACGCAAGATCTCAATTAGCTGGCCATGGGGTCTGTTTTCCCCACATCTCCCTGGGTGACTTAGCCTGATATTAAATTCTCAGGGAAAGTCATCTGCTACTTTGGGCCAGTTGGGACCATTTGATTTATAGCACCAAAAAAAAAAAAAATCAATTGTCAACTTACGGCCACAACAAATGACTTTACTCTGGAGGGGGAGGCGGGGGGGGGGGGACTGACATCTGTGGAGAGGAAGAGAGTTTTGTTAACATTTTTGAAAGAAGAAGAGAATTAACCTATTGTAGCACCAAGTTCATGTTTGCGTAACCCTGTTTTATCTCCATTTTACAATGGGAGACTGAAAATAGGAAATTGTATAATTTCACCAAGAGATGATGTTATGTGAGAACAGATATAAGCCAATAAACATCAGACTATGTTGACTGACTTTTAGTCTACTGAATTTGGGGTTCTTTACCCACAGTTAAGGAGTTACTACCAATCATCAAAATTCCATCTATCCATTTTAACCATCCTTCATAGCACTAGTCAACCCTTCTTTATAAAGACATCACCACCACCTCAACTGGAAGTAAATGCCAACCGTGGAGCAGGGAGAATGGTCCATTCTTGACTTTGAAATCATTTCCCTATAAGCTTGAGAATGGCAGAGATGATTTCTTTCTGGGTAAATTGTAATCCTAGTTCTTGCATCTAATTCCCAGGTAGGTATAAATGAGCATTAGTTTTTGCATCTAGGAATGTGGATAATGACAACAGGCCTTCTGAGGGGCTACATACATGATTAACTCTACCGTAAAATACTTAGAAATCCATTTAATGTGGAAGATGCTTTATTAATACTTTTTGCCTGCCACTGTTTCATTATTATGTCTGGGCAGAAAAAGAATTATTCTGTAGGATGTTCTGTAAGATGTTCACTTTATACCAGTCTGCATGCAATTGCTCTAAAACAATCAAGGCACCTTTGTCTCAGGCTGTGAAGGAAGGGTGCTGGGAGGCTGCATTCCAGAGGTGGCCAGCAGAAAACCCAGCAGAGCTCAGGTAACCTCAGGGTGGACAAAGAGTAGCCACTAGAAATCTCATACCGGCCTTGTGAACCCAGCGATGCAAACCTGATTCAAAAATGGAAGTTGAGAAAGAGGTAGAAGGTCAGAGATGCCCAAACAATTAGCACAGCAGACTCCATTTTATTGGAACTCATTGTTGAAGTGGTTTGAATTGATGAAGATCAAAATCTATGTCAACTCCATTCCCTTCCCCTAATCCCTAAATATAACCAACACTTAGTGGCTTATCTTATATCCTGTCTCTTGCTTCATAAAAACTGCTGGATTTATTTTATTTTCCCCAGCATATTCGAGTTAATGAAAAAGGGATGACAGTCAGAGCAATTTCATTACTTGTGTTCTTTATAGAAACAACTTCCTTTCTGCCTCCTGGAAAGCAGATTCCTAATGAGCGCCCACCTCCACCTTCTCCCCCCATCTCCCTCTCCTTCCCTCTTGCATACACATATACTGTACACATAAATCAACTTGTCACAGCTTGTCTCTGTGCTGACAGCTGTAATTGCTTCAGGTTATAAAAATATCTATAGGACAATGCCTTTCAAGCACACATACACACACATACGCGCGCGCGCACACACACACACTGCCCGAGCAAAAGAAAACAATCATATTTCCTTTAATAATCCTATGACTATGAGGGAGGGATGTGGAGCTCGTGGTGCACACCGGGAGTGCTGGCAGGCAGGTGAGGACACGGAAGACAGGCTTCTGGCAGCAGCAGCATCTACACACTAAAGTAAGGTTGAAGGTGAGAATTCCATTGAAAGGGGAATCAGCTGTTCTTTTGTTTCACTTGGTGTTCCCTCCAGTAAGCAGAGGTCGCCTAAAGAGCCATGGCTATTCCACACACTAGACCCAAAGAAGAACACTAGCTTAAGAAATACCAGTTCTGCTTCTTCTCTAAAAAGGCTAAAGGCCCCCCTCTCCTGGTGGAGATTCCAAATAGGAACGCAGGCAAGATGAGAATGCAGGACAGTTAGAGTGGCGTGGCACTGAACAGAAACTGGAAGGTTCTATCAGAAAAGGTGGTGTCAATCTGGATAAAGATATCCTTCTAGGGGAGTCTGAAGGGCCAGATTCTAGAAAATAGATGCAATTTTCCCTTTCCTAGGAAAATAGGATCAAAATAAAATCACTGTTCATCGGGACTATGGTGCAGCTTGTTAGGATTTCAGCAGAAAGAGCAAAAGAGCATCCTGAAGCGGGGGAAGAAGCCTCTGGGGAGAAATAAGAGGTCATGCATTGAGAGAACTGAGAAGGAGCACGGGAAGAGATGGCAAAGGTTAGGATATCTATGGACTTTGAAAGCCTTGAAATTTTATAAGAGATGTATAAAGCAGGAAGACATTCAGTGGAACAATTGGCAGGTGGAAAGAAAAGCAAGGAGGAGCAGGATGTATAAGGCAAGATCAAAGCAAAAGCAAAGCCAGACCCAAAGTGGAACATCCTAGGAGCCAGCGGCCTTTAAGGCAGACACTTCCTTAGCTGAGTTTGGAGTCCTAATAAGACCCGCCAAATCACAAAACAGTCCAGTCCGGGAACCTTTGAAGACACTTGCTTCAAATCATTCACTTCACAAGCAGGGTTTGGGCCTTGGGAGGGAGGCCTTGTTATGACAGGGATGTAAAGTTAAGAACTGGTAAATTAGGTCTAGAACTCAGGATTCCTGGATCTTGTTACAGTGTTCTTCCCAATATGTCTATCAGGTAAGGACTCTACCAAAGAGCTAAATAATATTATAACTCCTCTGGTGGCTACATTTGTGGGCAAGAGAGTGCACCACAGAAGAAGCAATACCATCACTGTCCGGCTACTGCTGAGTAGCCAATTGCCCAACTGAATTCAATCTACTCAGTAAGTGTTGCAAGTGGTGTTTGAGCTCCTCCTATGCCCAAGATGAAGTTTGAGACACACAGAAGGAAACTGTAGCCACTGCCCTGCAGTTGCTCAGAGCCTGGTATTGTGTTTATCCATGGTTTTACTGTATTCATGAATGACAAAGTTTGCGTGGACTCTGCCTGTCCATCCCTGAACACACCCTCTTTGCTGGGACCTTCCTCCCCCTTGGGAACAGTTTGTCCATAACACTGACCAAATTTCTGGGCACTGGACTGGGCTTCTAAGCTTCCTGGAAGGTGCCATTAGGAAGGGGGGTGTTTGTTAGGGAGGATTTATAAATGTAGAGAAGAAATGCATCTACTCAACAAGTTTTTAGTGCACATTGATGCCATCGATGCACTAGGTGGGATCTTCACCGGGGACTGAAAGACAAGCAAAACCAACATGGGGTGCATCCTCACAAAGCACTGTCCAGCAGGGGAGACAGGCAGTGAGGAAAGAATCTTACAAAATATCAGCTGCATTTGTGGTGAGTGTTGTAAAGAGCAAATGCAATGTGACAGGAGATTCTCCTATAACCGCCAAGTTCAGGAAACCTTTCCCTAAGGAGATGACTTTCAACTGAGATTAACAGTGAGCAGGAGATGAAGGGGCAGGCAGTATGGGCAGGACAGTTGCCAGAGCACAGGACTGAATATACATTTCCAAGGCCGGGAGGAGCATGGGCAGAAGCCTCCAGTTATAGACTCAGCTTGTGGGCACTAAGGATGGGCACACCAATGCGCTCTGAGGACCTCAAACTGCTTCACGTCTGTGTTTGTGCATTCACTGATTCATTCAGCACACACGCATTGATGAAGACTCAGACAGACCAGATGTCAAACACTCATTGCTGGCTCTGTGACCTTGGGGAAATAGCCTTCTTTGTAAAATAGCAGTGATCAAGGTACCTGCTGCAAAAGGAAGGTGTGAAATGAGATGATACATGTAAAGAGTTTAGCTGGATTCTGTCCATGACAAGGATGTGGCAGTGACAGGGCTTCTGCACTGGGATTGTACGGGACAGCCTGGGAGGAATATTCCTCCCATCCAGGAGGTCAGGGTGATGCCTGTGGAGAACCCGGGAGCAGTTCACTGGTCTGTGAGCACTCTCATGGACACATTCTGAGGGGTTTCATCCCAGAGACAAGCAGGCCAGCGGAAACTTCACGCTGAGGTGTGGTCAGGAAGGGGAAGTGACTGAGCCTTTAAACCACAGTGGGAGGGAGAGGGCTAGTCCTCTGCTCCCACCCCCGTTGTTCTTCAAAAGCACACAGGATATGAGCCTGTGGGAAACTGCCTGTGCCTGGGAAAGAGCATCTGGCTTACTCTCTCTGGCAGACCGGGAACTTTCCACTGTCATGTTCCCATATGTACCTGAAAAATAGCAAAATACCTGAAAAAAAAAAAAACCACAAACACAGTCACCCCATTGTCAAGTGAGCAACACCCTCTCGGACCATCCATGAAGCTTTAAGTCCTTCTATGTTCTTGCGTCCTGCATGGCTGCCTCCAAAGCTTCCTAGGGTCTAGACCTTGGACTTGTCACTGTCCTGTACCTGTCTCATCTCTTCTGATGTCTATCGTGGAACATGCCAGGGCTATGTGTGCTTCAGGACTAGGTTCTCACCTCTTTGAAAGGGAGGTGGGGGTAGGCAGACATTAGTCCACATGCACGGAAAGACACAGTTCCAACATTTACATCATGCAGCCCAACTAGAGTCAGGGAGTGGCTTCCCACTTAGTAAGAGTCGTTTGAATGACAACCTTACTAGTCCTGAACTTGGAGTTTGAATCCCCAAATTTACCACTGTAAGAGGAACTGGGCTTTCCTCTGTCCTCACATGTCCTTTTTCTTAAACAATTATTTCTTAACTGATATTTCCCTTTAACTTTTTCTCCACATTGCCATTAGAAGTTTTACTCTTTGTTCCCTGGTTAAAAGCAGCTACAGGAGAGACAAATTTTATCGAGACAAGAATTTGCCAAATGACATATAGGTTTGATTGTACTTTATCATTGGAGGTTACATTTTATGTCATTTTGTACACCAGAAGATCTGGGTTCTTGTTTCAACTCACTCTATTATTATATCACATTAGGTAAGTCACTTGCTTATTAGAATTTTTAGTTTTTTCAGTTGTTAAAAGAACCAATATCTTTGTGCTTTGTGGGCCTCTGGGAAGATGTTATGCTAAATGCATCCAAAGGGGCTAATGCATTTTTAAAGTTGACAGGATTCTAGAACAATAGCTGAGTGGAGGACTGGAAGTCAAGGCTGTTGAATTTCAACCCTCAGTCTGCCACTGACAGTCCACATGAAGTTGCTCAGATCATTTTCCTTCTAAATGAGGAGTTTGGATGAGACAAATTCCAAAAACTATTCCAACTCTGCTAATCTATGGTTATAATGCTTCCAGATATTCTTCTCAAAAGCAGTCTATCCTTCACATTCACTTATCAGTTTCTCCTGAGAGAAAGATTCCTCCTAATCATGTCCTTCCATTCTTCTCATTCACCGAGTTCCCGCTTCAACACTCAGAAAACTGTTGTACAAAGTAATTAATGCACTGCACAAGATCTAAGGCAAGCTGGTGGAAGAGCCAAGATGATTAGTCTTCTGATAAAGGGTTTCTTTAAGGAAAAGAAAATCCCACAATGCAACCAGCAATGTTAATCTTCAATAAAGATGCTGTTAATATTTAACTGGCATTTATTTAAACTTACAGTAACTGTCCTATTAAATCTAAATTAATTGCCCATTTGGGACTCTTCCCCTAAAGTCTAGCTGGGACATGGCTGTCTAGATCATAGCCTATGTAGGCATCCAGCCACAGAGAGACTATTTAAGTCATACTTTAAGACTAGTCTACTAGAAAATCATGGAAGGAAGGGACGCTGAGGTCAACTGGCCTGGTGAGTTTTATATCCTGTGTCTTTTGACTTCCTGGAGACCTTTCTTTTTTTTTTTTTTTCAGAAAGTGCTTATTCTGTGTTACCTCTATCTTTCCTCCTCTTTTTTATTTGAATCTCTCCCTTCTGTTGGTGATTTTTTTTTCTCATTTTGCTGTGTTTTTGTCTAGGTGTCTCCTGAATGTCTTAGGATATTTAGAAATCCTGTACATACACACACACATACACACACACACACACACACACACACACGCAAATGTCTTATTTTATGTGTTGCAGAGAACATTTTATAGTGGCCGTTGCATATAAAACACTAAGAGCTGTGAAATAATTCCCGAGTCACACTACTTTAGAGGGGGCAGTGAGAGTGTAATTGGGTAGAACTGATCTTTGCTATCCCTGAAATCAATCAATATTTTTTATTATAAATGTGATCCCAGCTGAATTTCCAGGATGTCATTTTCCTGTGATTATCACATATTCACAGCATTTCTTCAACACACACATACACACACACTCACTCACTCACTCACTCACTGATTTACCAGATTAGTTTACTAGTGAGGCATATGGCTTAAAGATAAACACCTAATCAGAGGGGTTAGCGTTCAGGTTGAATTAACTTTCCTCAAGAAGTAGGAACTGGTGGAAACTAAAATCATTCATCCTCAGGTCTTTAAAGGTTTAGTTTCCTGAGTTTGACTTATAAATACTCGCTGTCTGTCTTGTGGGGCTGAGAGATGGAGAGATATAGTCAAGTTTGGAAATGGGTAGAGAATAAGAGAGCGTTAACAGATGAGAAGGCACCTGTACATTTTTAAGAGGACGAAACATACTTTCCACTCCATGCTTGTGGAACACTTGCATTTGCACTTCCTACAGAAGCCAGGCTTCTTTGTATTTCTAAGTAAATGAATATACAAACCACCCCACTGCCTTTTTTACTCCTTTACTTCCATCACTGTCAAATTAGACTAAAGATACGATACAATCCTTACAGTGTCTTCAGTTTAAAACATTCTCTGTATTCAGTGTCTTTATTCTTTATTTCATTGAGTCTTAGAAATTCAAGAAATAATTGAACACTTTTCCACATGCTTCTCATTGTCCAGGCTTTTAGTTTAGTTTTGTTTTTTTAAAGATATATTTATGTATGCATACAAGAGCTGAGGTGTAGGCCAGAGGTGTAGGGTGATGAGAGGATTCACCAGAGACAGAGTGAGGAGCAGAACAGGCACAATGATGAAATACACTGTTGAGGGGAGCAGCAGGCGAGACAGGAGAGGTCTGCAGCACCATGTGGGGATCTCCCTGGCCTGGGATCAAACTCCTGCTGCAGTGACTGCCGAAAGTTCATAGGCTGAGACTTAACCCCTTGGGCCACCAGGAAGGCCCAAATTTTAGTTTTTTATCTTTATGTATCACCATTAAACATTCAGGGCATTTCACCATGAAGGCTGCTGTTAGAACCTCACATCCCTTTTAACCTGGAAGTGGATGTGGACTTTACAACCAGAAAGGAACGCTTTCCTTAAACACTTTTTTCACCTTCATCCCGAAAAGTTACCACAGTGTTTCAGATAGTGAAAAAGGCATCGCCACCGTGAGTAGCTTGGAACAGCAGATGAAAATGAAAAGCTTAGATAGCTCGGGACCTAGTTAGAGACACGGGACAACGTTATGGGGTGCATGTGATTACAGCACCACCCATCAAGATGAATTCCTTAGGCTTTCACAACAGTTTTGACAAGGTCTCAGGGTCAAAGAGGCTTTAAAAAGAAAGTAGGTAATATGAGACTCTTCTTTTTCCCAAAGGTAGAGAATTAGTTTAACGCTAAGACACAATTCAAGGACATATTGACATGTATATACATGTCAGGACAGACATGTTTAATACTAGATACCCCAAGGGATAGCTGCTAGGACAAATCAAGTGTAATATTTTAATCAAGGATCTGTCGAAGGGACTTCATAGAAAACTCTCTCAAGTTTGCAGATGACATTAAGTTCCCTTAAGTAATTAAGTCTTCAGAAGACAAGATGAGCTGCACATAATCCACATTATGCGAGCGTGCAGAGAAGTGGGCAAATGCAATACAACTTATTTTAGGAAAAAGTCATCTAAAATGTGCCTATAAGATGCTGGGCTCTGGGTAGCAGAATAGGGACAGTGATGAGGAATAGACCACGCGTGGATGCTGGGGTTAATGGCTTTCACTTTAGCTCCAAGCTCCATAAATTAACAGCTTGACCTTGGATAATTTTCTGAAACCTCAGAGCCTCAATTTTCTCCTCTATTAAGTAGGAATATCACCTACCTCACATTGCTATGAGGGCTAAGTGAGATAACATATGTAAAGTAGCCATGGAGTACCTGCCATGCGGTATGGACTCCATACATGGGAACCAGAGATGATTCTTTTACAAGCCAGGAAAACAACAGGGGAAACAGCTGTCCAGAGGTTCCCAGGCGATAGTCCCCATAACACATTTTGAAGATGATACAGTATGGTATCATTTTACAAGTATGGGGAGGTTTCACCTAAAAATGAAATGTTAGACCAAATATTTTATGAAAGATAATAGAAAGGTATTAGAACAAACAAAGAAATAAATATTACCTTTACTCAAAATGACTGTGCATACTTTTTTTTAAATACCATTTGTCATAGTTAAATACCATTGTATTTAAATACCATTTCCTCTTTCTCTACTCTAAGGCTTGGTATGTGCTACATCCCTGCCTAAAATTCTTTCCACAGTTTCTTGGCCAAGCCTTATTCATCATTTTAAGTTCTAACTTACTCATAAAGATCTCACCTTAACTATCCATTCAACTCAGGTAAGTGCTCCCAGTCTCAGTGCTCCTAATGTTCCCACTGCTTATAATAGTTTAAATTCTTTCTTTTTCTCTATTGGAATCCTGAAGCCAAACACAATGTCTGGCACATAACAGTTTTTTTGATAAATACTGGTTGAATTTAAGTGAATGGTACTACTGGGAAAAATTTAAAAATTGAATGATTTTTCTGGCATGGACTTCCAAATGAAGACAAATAAAGAAGATAAAGATGTGGTCTTTGTGTGAGGAAAGAGGGCTTGCACACTTAATGACCAAACTCTAGTTGGAAATATAAAAAAGAACCTTGAGGAATTGAAAGACGTTGGTTTTAGGGTTAAAAAACAAATATATCTGTATAAAAGGTTATTCTGGCAAAAATAACATCTAAATAGGACAAGGAAAGATTTGGCTAAATTAATGGGTGACAGACCATACTGGTTTATTAGGTTAGGGGTGTCTGATGAATATCTCTAACCTTTGAAGGATGAGTCCCATGCAAAATTGCCACTGTCCAAAACAGGTAACTAGGACATCTGAATTGATGTGAACTTGTGAGTACTTTCTAATGTTATGTTCCCATCTACCCCGTAATTCCATTGTCCATGTTGATAGGGATAATAGAATTATGTTTATCTTTTCTCCTGCACACCTGACAGCCTAAGTGTGTATACTTGGTAAGAGCACTTCTAACATGCTTCAAGAATGTGTGAGTGTGTGTGTGTGTGTGTGTGTGTGTGAGATTTGCATGAAAAGTGAACCCTGAGCAGGGGGAAGGCCCCACTTAGACAGGATTGCTTGGATTGCCTGCTCCTCATACCTTCCATCATGTGGCTATTTCACTTATGTCCAATGCCTGATTTTCTCTCTTAACAGTCACTTGGGATACCTGTTGCTCTCTGCAGTGCACTGGGGCACTTCCCTCACCTCCCTTGACTCCCTTCCTTCCTTCCAGACTTCGAATAACCAGAAAAGCTGGAATACAGCATGCGTCTTCCAACTCATGGTCCCATGCTCTTTTTTCTCCGCCTCTGCTTCCCTGTGTTACCCACTTCCCAGGGCTCGAAGAGGAGTAATATGTTTTACCTACAGTTCATGTTTCACATACAGAACTATGCCAGGCATAGTCTAAGACAATAGATCATGCACTGACCTATGTTCTCAACTAATTTCCATGTGACCTGTTTTTCCAGAGCTATCTAATCTTAACTTCATTTGGGAGGCTTCATTAGTCATTTTCATTTCCTGAAGACACAGCTGAATGACATGAACAGTGCCCCAGAATTCCAAAGAAATGGCAAGCTCAAGACCAGAAGGATTTTGGAAAAATGTTCCCCAAATCAAGGTTCAAGTTAATTGGTTGGAAAGATTGCTTCTGATTGCTCGGCTGAGATGAGAGCACACTTCTCACATTTACTCAACAAGTATGTACCAGAGTAGAGGGTGTGATACCCCAAGGACTAATGTCCCATCTCTAGGTCCAGCCCCAAGACAACAGTCCACTTCAGGGACAGACATTGGAGATAACTCTATAGATAATTAAAGAATCATCAGTGAATATATATTACAAAGGAAAGTGCAAGATTACAATGGAATAGAAAAGGGAAGCGACGGAGGGTGTCCTTTTCATAACCATTTAATCTCAGCGCAGAACAAAGTAAAATATATACAATAAGAGTTCAATATAATAAGGAAGATTGAATGAAGAAATGTGCAAAAGCAAATAGAATTGAACATTTCAATATTTTTTCAAGGGGCCAGTTGGTCACCCCTCTCTGCACACGGGCATCTTAGCCAGGTTCATTTCTTTACCCTGAGAGATTGTGAGAGTGTTAAGGAGCCAGGTGCCCTTCCTGTGTCCTTATAATGTATCAATCCATAATAGGAGAGTTTTATAAATCAGATCATATAAATGTTTTCAGTGTACTCATTTGTTCTTGCAAAAGCTAGCTCACCACACTCATAAAAAATGCACTCTAATCCCAACATCCAACGTATGACCTAGCACTCCGTCCAAGAATAACATTAATAATAATCAGACTATCAGCCAGGGTGTTGGATTTGAACCTGAAAAAAATTGAGAAATGATCTTATAAATTATTTTCCAAGGATATCATCTTTAAGCATTAACAGGCACAACTGACTCTGAATTCTGGGAATTGAGCATAATTACATGGAAATTGACAGGACACAAATGCCAAGAATCCTGTTAACCTTTAATATCTTGAAAAAACTCTCCTTGTAATTATCTCTTTCCTTTGTCTTAAATGTTACTGATGAATATTTAGAGGCATAAGCAAACACGCGAGTGGACGGATTGTAGAAACTTGATCTTTGATTGGAATCTTAGAGTTTTTCCAGGCATTCCATAAAATAAGGAAGTGCTAACTGGAGTACTTGGAATTAGACTATTTCCAGAAGCTGTTTCTATCTTTGTATTTGCTCTGCACTGATCTCTACTTTTAATTCTCCACACCAGGTGGAAGCTCCTTTGCATTTGTAATTATAGTGAAAATGTAGGTCTCAGGCATTCGGTGTCTAATACAATTCTTGACCTGTTCTATGTCTTCGGAATAGTTACTGCACCTTTTGCATGCTTCAGATTTCTCTTCTGTGAAGTGAAAATGATGACATTTAACGCTAGCAGCAACAATATTTGCATAACACTTTAGACTGGACCATGGACATTTACATCCCCAATCTCATGTGTGTAGGGACGTCTCCCCGCATTTTAAACTCATGTCCAGACTCCGCCACTCCTCCTAAGGCTCGCTGCCTTCTTTTCTCTAGTATTTTAATAAAATCTTAACTCATCTCTCTGCCCCTAAGCCTGCCTCTGCTTAAACCAGCGCTTCCTAATAGGGCTGTGTAGACTCCATAAGGGGGGTAATGTGTGGGTTTTGGGAAGGTAGGAGAGACCCATCATCATCATAATTGTATCTTTCTTGCCAGGGGTGTCCCCTGTGGTCTGGATGTTCAGTCATGGATGTCCAATGCACGCCAAACATTTAGGTGAATGAAAAACACATTAAAAAATTACACCTAAGGTGTATTCCATTTGACATATAGACATGTATTATGGCAGGATTTTAATGCTTTCTGAACTGCCAGGAATGCAAGCACCTTGCAAGCTCAGGACAGATTGTGCTTTGCTTTGTTCAGCTCTTCACCAGAATTGCTTACTAGTTGAAAAGATCACGTGACCCATGGAAATGCTTCTCGTTGTATATGAGTCACCAGTTCCACAGCCCTGATTCAGTCTGCCCTGAAGTCATCACACTCATGGACAGTCTGTGTGTGGACAGATGCAGGCGACTACACTATATCACATCCTAGGTCATAGCTTTGTCTCACGTTTTATTTTGCACTTGTTTGATTATCAGTCATTGATTTATTTCTCTTTTAGAGCCAGTTAGGGCATTACATAACTCACTTTTAATTATAGGTCTATAGTTAGCTTATTTAATCAGTGAACTTAATTTTGCATAGTAATAAGAGTATTGAGAAATTTTTAATGAGATTTAGGTCTGAAAAAGCAGATAACTCCTAATATAAACTACTCCACACACAGATGTCAGCTTTCTTTTCCTAAAGCATGTTCAATAAAGTCCTGAAAGTACTTTGGACATTTCAGTGGCTCTCCTCCTATGATATATAGTTCAAAGTCCTAAGTCTGGCATTTAAGGCCCTAGAAATATCTATCCTTGGTTTCTGTTGAGGGCCCGCCTCCACCCTTGCCCCTGCCCTGGGAAGGGTCCCTGCAAATCACTGGCTTTGTATCTGCTCAGCTTTTACTCTACAAGGAGGCCTTGCCCTCTTAGCTTCAGTTCCAGAATCCCATTTAGACATCCAGAGCCATTTCAAATCCCAATCCTTCATGAAATGGCACTTTCACTGTTGTCCCCCTACTTTTCTGTCCCCGTTCGTTCTCTCCCACTGGTAAAACTCAATCCCTTGTAGGATGTTTAGTAACATAGTTGACTATGTATGTGTCTGCCCTCTCTACTATGGCCTAAGCTCTCTGAAGGTAGGTACCTTTTGAAGACTGAGCAAAATGTGTGGCCAGAGTGTGAGTTCAGTAAGCTTACACTGAATGAGTTGGACCCTCCATAATTGAGAGCCAGTGGAGGTACTATTATCTTTATTTCACACATGAGGAAATTGAGCTCTAAATGAGTTTTGAAAGCTTATTTTATGTAGAGTATTAGATGAGGCTTGCTGGAGAGGGGGATATATTATTATTTGCAATTATGTCAGATGCCGATCTGCACCTAGAAAAACATTTAGAGTGGCTGGCCTACATTTTCGCTGGAAGAAAACAAACAATAATCTTCACTTTTAGTTAGTTCTCCAATAGAAGATTCTGGATTTATATTCTATAGTAACTGATGATGACAAATTTTCTACCTTTTAACTTTGTCATCAAATAGTCAGGTTGTGTTTTGTTTTGTTTTGTTGTAGGACTACATTCCCTAGAGAATTCATGGAGAGTTAAGACATGGGTTTCCAGAACCCTCTTCAGCATGCCTGGTGGTGGAAGGGTCAGGCTCCAGCTGTTCTCCCTGGTGGAGTTCCATCCTTGACTAATGCCATCCATCACAGTTGAAGCCTGCCCTTCTCACACGCCGCTTGAGTTGGAAAATGGAAGTGGCCTTTTAATAGAGCGTTGTCTTAGGATTGTGTGAAGCAAGGCTGACAGAGAAAGGAAGATTCATGCCTGACACCAATCATACTAATATCTGTCACCAAAATGACATTTTCCCTTTAATGATGAAAAATGCATCAGGAAAGAGGGAGGAGAATGGACAACTTTCATGTGATGCTCTGGTCTGATAAGGAGGAAACCTTGGTCGCTGCTGCCACTCTGGTTTGCACTTGAGGGGATGAGAAGGATGGACAGGTGGTCACTGAACACTCACAATTGGCGCTTTCTTTGAAAGAGAAGTGAGCAGGCAGATGGGAGACCATGGGTGAAGCAGTGTCACTGAACTTCTGACCAATTTTTCATTATGCCCTCTGTTTTATTTTCAAAAGAACCAGGCTATATTCTCTAGCCCAATCAGTACTGGTTTTCAGGGCCACCATATACATATTTTGACCATATCCAGTTTTGCAGAATGAAGAAACCTCACAGGAATGCAAAGCAATCTGTCTTTCACATCCTCTCTGTTGCATGGGAGGGCTTCAGGGAGGAATCCCATCTACATTGTAGATGCCACATGCATACCCAGAAGGGTCTCAAATGGAGGGAGAAAGAACCGCAAAGCAAAAACTTGCCAGGTTGAACGCACATGAGCGGAGACTGCAGTAGAACTAACTAGGCAAGCGTGTGGTGTTGCTGGCAGTTAGAGAGAAACTGCACAATTGGCCCAGGTGTTTGCAGACCGAATTCTTTCCAAAAAACCCCAGATCTTGTCTACCAGTCCATTGTTTACAAAGGTGCTACATGCTAACATCTACAGAAAACACTTCTTTCTCTCCTTTCTTTCCTACCAGTGGAGCCTGCTTCCCACAACAGAAACTAAAAATGACAGATATGCACTTTCCTGTTTCTTTTGCACCATAGATGGGCAGAATGCCCTCCCCCCCCCCAATCAAAAAGAAGCACAAGCATTTTCCAGACTCTCTTGGGTCCTGTATTAGATCATAGTCAGGTGAGGTGTGAGGAAATACAGCCTCCTCCCGTTCATGCAATGAAGTTCCAACATCTCAAGCATGTTGGAGAATAACTGTCGAGCCCGGTCCCCAGAGCCTGTGACTGAGCTTTTGGACACCCTGCCTCCAAGTTTATTTGATATTCCAAATTTCTAAGCATCTCTTACTAAGAGTTTAATCACCTGCAGCCCAAAGCATCTGATGTTACATTTCTATTTCATCAGAGAAAATGTCTTGACTTTATGAGGTTGGTATTTTATTTTAGATTCCTTCACTCGGCCTTGAACTGGTCTTGCTTGGAATGCACCTCTTCTGCTTTCTGCTGCCAGCTCTCATTTCATTCCCTCACTCTTATAAACAGCAGGAAACTCAGGCTGGTTAATGCACCGAGAATCATACTACACCAGCACAGTTCTAAAGTTTTTTATGCTTTTGCAATTCCTTACGACGTTAATTAACACAACACCCACTCATTAGCTAACCTGCCAGCAAAGTAACTCGGCATCATTATCTTCTTTATGGAGAAGGAAACTGAGTCATTTATGTCCTTATATTTGCATGAGTGGGCTTCTAGCTCCCCCTCTCCTCCTCCAACATTCACACTTCCAAATATATTTGGACCAGCAAGGATGCAATTGCCAAGGGGCTTTACCTGAACAATGGAGCCTGATACACGAGTGCATATTTTAAAGCCCAGCCCTTATAGGAATCATTACTGATAATCAAGACCACACTATGCATATTCCAACTTTGGACACACAAGCTGTGCTTTGCTGGTATCCTGGGTCTCTATTGCTTCCTTGTATCTTCTCAGAGAAGAAAGAAACCTCCAATATAGACTCAGAGGTTCAAAGTGACTTCTAAGTTCCAAAAATGACACTCAGAGCTATGCCTCGGGGAGAAGAAGGCTGTGTCCAGACTGCTCCAGGGAAAGAACAGCAGGGGACAGGAGAACAGCTCCCGGTAGGAAGCAGAAGTGCTGACCCAAGTCTCCACTGGCTGGTACCCCTGCGTGGGGCTGCCTGCAGAGAGAAACTCCTGCCTCCTGTGGACTTCTGTCAAGAGGATGAGGCTCTCCTTCCAGCTGGTAGGGGCTGGCCTGAGCACCACTGGCAATCCAGGGCAATGTTAGCTGAAATAAAAGCCTTGGTGATTGTTAGACAGTTTATTAGGTATTCAAAGTGAAGATTCGAGCTGGAGAAACAGTCTGACAGATTTGACTCCGTGCTTACTGCTCTAAAGATCAAGAGTTTGTGCTCAGTTTATATACCTCAATACAGAGCAGTGTATACACCTCACTACAAAGTAGAATATGTGTAGAAGAAGCCACAGAATGGTGAGTCACTGATCATAAAATTGTAGCTATTCTCAATAGGGAGCTTCTGTTTTTTATCCATAGGTTTATATTATCAGATTTCCTAAATTACCTTTTTTTTAAAAAGATTTATTTATTTATGCATACAATAGCTGGGGTGCAGACCAGAAGTGTGGGGGTGAGAGGATTCACCAGAGACAGGGTAGGGAGCAGAACAGGCAGATATACTGAAGTACACTGCTGAGGGGAGCGGCGGGAGAGGCAGAAGAGGTCTACTGTGCCATGTGGGAAGCTCCCTGGCTGGGGATCAAACTCGTGCTGCAATGGCTGTGGATAGCTTCATAGGCTGAGACTTAACCCTTTGCATCACCAGGGAGGCCCTCCTCAATTACTTCGACCTAAGTAATGTTGGCTGTTTCTATGCACAGAGGAAGGCAAATGCTGAGGTTTAGTCATTTTCCTGAGTTTTAAAGAATGCTTTGTGGAGGGCCTCCCTGGTGGTACAATGGGTTAAATCTGAACACTATGAAGCTATCCACAGTCACTACAGCATGAGTTTGATCCCAGGCCAGGGAGCTTCCCACATGGCGCAGCAGACCTCTCCTGCCTTGCCCGCTGCTCCCCTCAGCAGTGTACATCAGTAGATCCGCATGTTCTGCTCCCCATTCTGTCTCCAGTGAATCCTCTCACCACCCCACACCTCTGGCCTACACCCCAGCTTGTATGCATAAATAAATATTTTTTTTTTTTTAAAAAAGAATGCATTGCAGAGATGCAAAGGCTAGAAGGTCATCGTCAAAGTCTTCTTTAGCTGGCTCTCTGGTCATGAGTGAAGGCTAAAAGCTTGGCTCGCATGCAAGCATCAGATTCCTGCATGACAGCTTCACAGAACAGAGCCTTTTCTGATTTGAACCAATGCAGCTGGTTTTGTTCCCTGGCCTGCTAGCCCAGGAGGGAGGAATTGTAAGACATGCATAGTATGTTCACAACCAGGACCAAGTGCTCTGGGCTGGTCCTGTTTGCAATGAGAGGAGGACAGACAGGACCATTACATTCCCTCTAGCCACTAATTACAACCACCCAGAGGACAGGACTGGTAACTAACCTTTCACAGAGCAACGCAGTCAAGCACCCAGTAGAGGCTCTGGAGGAATTTCCTTTCAAATCAAAATGCATGGAGAAAAATGGGTGAGAATTCACTGGATGCCTGACATTACTTAGTAATCAGCCAAGATTTCCTGACAGTAAAGGAAATTACACACTGTTTGAGCAGAGCTTTGCAATATGTACTCATAATTGTAAATCATTTTGTTTATGAAATGGTCGATGAACTTTTTAAAATAATAAAAATGATCTCTCTCCGAGCAGTTAATATAGCCACAATAGGTATCAAAATGTTGGATGTGCAAAGTAAATTATATTTTGTCACATAATGTGATTCTTTTCCAGTCACCCTGTCCAAAACAATTGTCCCCATTTTTTCCACAAGAAGTTTTTTCATACTAAAATAACTAGTAATTAGCACTGAGTAAGGGGATCAATTCTGAATGAAGCAATACTCCTTTATATAAGATAGCTTCTTTTTAAATGAATGTGAAATAATTGAGATGAAGTTATTAATACCCAGCATAAAAATATGAAGCACTCAGAAAGTCATATGCATCTAATTGAGAATGTACTGAAGATATTACATATTTTGACATTTTAGGAATTATTTACAACCTTTCACATATTGTGATTTTTGTCAAACTGCCCTGCCCAGCAGAAGCACTGTCCAGTTTCACAGATGAGTAAACCAAGGCAAATCTGTAAGAGAAGCTGAGAAAGTCCCCAGGATCCAGGATAGAAGGTGGAAGATACAGGTCTCAAATCCTACCTCCTAGCTCCACATTCAATGGTTTTTACTAAACTACACTTTGATAAGTGCAAGAATCTGGCCTCTCTCTTTGAACTCTCCCCCTTGTGGGGCTCACAGGGAGGGGAAGAGTACATAAACAGGATAATGGGAATCATTTATGAAAGACAATATAGGGGCATATAGAACAAGAATCAAAACCACTATCAGGAAGTAGGTCCAGGGGAAGGTGAAACAGGGACGGAAAGGAAGACAGTCTCCAATGTCCGAGCAATGTAAAAGACCGCTCTTTAGCACCCAGGGCTGGAAAAGCAGTACTTCTTCTCCACAGAACAATAAGCAGGATGTAGAGATGCTACAGATTTGGGGAGCACGAATACAGTTCCCACCATGAAAAGTCCCTTAGGAGGGCTTCACAAATGGTCATTGATAGAACCAACAGAAACCATTTTGACATCCAGAGACCTGTTTTCTGGATATGTGTCTGTTCAGTTTGTAAAAGTCAGCTCCTTGATCTCCTATTAACATGGGTTCCCCACAAATCCTCTCCTCCTTGAAATGGACTCTTTCTTTGAAATTCAAGACATCCTTCCTTTCAGATTCCCCATTCTGCTATCCTAGGAGTGCTGTGTTAGCATCATGGTGCATGCTTGTCTGTGGATGACAAACCACAGATGACCTCTTCTTTCGTGAGTTCCCACCAGTAATCCCACCGACCAACAATCTCCCTTTTTTGAATTCCCACATTACTTGATGTTTCCCATAGCATGTAAAACATTCCACCTTGCAGCAGTTAGGTACAGATACATGGCATTTTCCCTACCAGAAAATGAAGTCCTTGTTAGGAAGGTCTTTGTCTTCTCGTACGTGGATTCACTTTAAAGCTGAAAAGACCCATCTAAGTCAATTAGGCCAATATCCTCATTGTACAGATGAGGGAACACAGGCCTACAGAGCTCGCGTAGTTGAGATAACTATGCAAGCCATGGCGAGGCTACATGGGTTGGGATTCATTTATGCCCTTAGCCCTGTGGAGAACCTGCTTAGAATGAGAGAATGAAATGTTGAAGAAATGAATGATTCTGAAAACTCCCTGAGATCACAGCCCATGACTAAGAGCATCCATTAGAGACACGGACATGAATCACAGGTCAAATTCCTCAGGGTAATATTCCATTTCCTATGTGTTTGCTCCCATCCCAAAGGGCTTTCATCAGGGTCTCAGTTGAACTTCTTCATAAGCAATTGGGTGCTAATGTTGTTTTTAATCAGCTGACCAGTAATGAAAGTTCTGCAGATTGTTATGCTTTTACACTTAAAAAAATGAACAGAAAATCAATCCCAGCACTAATAAAAGATGATTGAAAATTGCTAATATAAACTCAATAGTGTAACCTTGCTTTACAAAAACTGAAAATGGTTATGGATTTCTTGTATCCTCTACTGTAAACACTGCACAGGGCTCAGCTCCCACTGCTGCTCCCCCACACAGCAGGCTGCTGCTGCTGGTTATGACAGGCACGCCGCCTTACGATTAGTAGAGCAATGCCAATTAATTGCAATAATGAGCAGGTTTCACATCTAAGGAAATTCACAGCCTGATCCCTAGCAACATTTATGGGCTTAAATGTGTTTAGGAAGCTCTGGTCCGAGGGATTAGTGAAAGTTCTGAATATCAGGGGTGATGAGGGTGCATGTGGAGGGACACATGTGTGCAGACATGTATGTATGTATACATGCATTGTGCATGTGTACACACATGTGAACTATCTCAGAGCAGCAGGGTGCCTTCCGTTTGCAAAGAACTGGGGTCAAGGTCTAGGGTCTAAGTGAAGGGAAGTGACCACTGTTGTAGGAAGGACAAACTTTGCATGATTGGAAAGAAGGAGTCTGTGTGAGGAAGAAAAATGAGATCTTGAATGCAGGGATTTTGGAATGGTACTGAATGCATGCTTAAGTAGGATGCTTCTGAAGGTGGAGAGAGGTTTCTGCAAAGACATCCATCCTTGGCTTTGGAAACAATTTATCATGCAAAAGCAGTTATTGCAGTGCACTTTTTGCCCCTTTGTTTTCCTTCCTGTCCTCCTCCATCTTCTCCATGGACGGTTATGAATGTGTTTCCCTGGGCCCCTCCCCACTCTGCTCTCTCTTTCCTGTCTTATCCGTTTGTAGGTGGTTGACAGTGGGGACACCACAGCTGCTCTTTCCTGGGACAATCGGCCCTAGTGATTCTGTTATTTAGAACATTGTGGAAGTCCTTAAACAAACCCCAAAATCAAGTTTCCCCTTGAGGACCTTCTAATGTATTTGGGTGGGGAAGCCCACACACTGGGCCGTCAAAGTCGCATGCAACATGACAGAGTGGGTAATTATGTTTCACTTAGCACACATCAAAGGAAAAAATGGGCAGAGAGCACGTGTGTGTGTGCTAGTACGTGCAAGGAGGCCGATGGGGAGGTGTCCCTCGGCGCGGGCTGGCGCACCCAGGAGCCGGACCGAGGCCTGCCCTCTGCAACCGCATCCTTAAAAGGAATGAGACTAGGAAACATTTAAATCTTGGAATAGAAGCGGGATGTGTCTGGTCTTTCTCTTTCATTCCTTTGTCTGGTTTTCATGGAAACATGTATAAATGGGGGCTCTCCAAGCATGCTTGCTACAGACAGATGTTTCTGATCTCTGTCCCTCGTCATGCTAAAAATGTTTCTGTTGGGAGATGAACCATCATTTTTTTTTACTCCACCAATGCAGAAGATGAAATTACACATCAACACTTCTAAAATCCATAGATCCCTCTGGAAGCTAGTGATTCCAACAGCACTTGGCAGAGACCCACTCACTGCTTGGAGCTTGCTGTTGCAACTCAGTGGAAGGAGAAGCAGAACCAAAGGCACAAATTATGTTGGCCGTCCTCATACCAGATGAAAAAAGAGGATTAAACCTGGATTCTGCCTCACGGATGCGCAGCCAGTCTTCTCCTTCATCCCTGGCCCATTCTACCCCATCTCCCTTCTCTCTGCTTCCCCCATAGGCTGGGAAACTTTGTCACTCTTACATTTAATTATATAAAATCCTGCTCCCTTTACCCCCTGTGGATGAGCAATTGTTCTGCTATTACTATAAAACGCCACAGGAAATATGAAAATAGGAGGCAGGATTTGGAGCAAGACTGTTCCTGAATGCCTGTGGTGAGCAGCGTCAGAGATGGCTGCATGGATTTTACATCTGTGACAGGGAAGCAGGGAAAGGTGGAGGGAGGGAGAGAGAGGAAAGGGATGAGGGAGCAAGAGAAGGATAGAGGGAGGAAGGAAACAGACACCAGGGTGGAGTCATATCAAGATGCTACAATGTGACCTTTGACCTGAGCCACTGAACTTGAGGTTACCCCAAAGAACAATCTCACCTGTGTCAAGCCCACTGTGTAAGCAAGAGAGTAGGGCAGGCAGATGGTTCATAGTGAGTCATAAGCTGAAGGGAAATGAAAGATACGTTTCTTTGCATATGAGGTACATTTTCCAAAACTGACTTGCCAATATGGATGGTCTTAGTCATTCTTTAACCAAATATTTTACTGAGAAGCAGTGTTGAGCAATGATTAAAAGTATAGACATTGGAGCCAGAGCCAAAGTTCCAATCATGACTCTTGCCAAAATCGTAAATGTGGCAAGTCACTCTCTTCCTGCCTTGGTTTTCTCCTGTCAGATTGGAGTACCGATAATAGTGGTTCCTTCATGCAAAGTGCCTAGAATCATGCTATTATAATGATCTACTAGTAATCTCAACATGCCAACTCTTGTACCTAATACAAGAGTCACAGTGGTGTTCCAGAGCCTGTATTTTCATCCCAGTGGGTCATAAGTTAATGGAGGACACAGATATTATACCAATTACCAGTAGCATGATGGAAGCCAAGCTAGTTTTATCTAGGAAGTCTACAATTCTGGATATGAGACCATCTAAATATCAAGGGAGTTGCAGAACATTTACCAGAAGAGAGATGTTCTATGAATGTTTTAGGGAGGAAGTTACCCTTTGGAGAAGAGGAGTCTGATTATATGTAGCAAAGGACAGAAAGAACAAAGAAATGGTGACTTATAAGATCATGTCTTGTTTAAGAAAAAATGAGAAGGTGTTTGTGCTGAGGAATGAGGACCCCCCACATGACTCGGTGAACAGTTTGAGTTACATTTTGGTGGAAGGGGGGATCCATCAGTGGTTCTAGGCATGATCCCAATAGAACAGAACAACACAGACATCTTGAGCAGCAGTGAATGGTTGATGGGTCATATGGGAGACAAGAAGTAGGAGACACTGATTAAAGACTTTTGCAATAGAAAATGTAAGAGCAATGGAGGCTGCTTCTCCTTAGAAAAGTCTACAGAGTAGGAGAATTCTGAATATGGCAGATACTACTAGTTAGCTAGCTAATCTGTGTTCTCTCCATTTTCCTATTCAACTATCTCTGAGTAGGTTTAGGGTGCCAATAATAAAAATTTATCTTCCCCACTTTCCTACCAGTTGAATGATGGCCTTAGGAACTGTCTAGTGGTCTGGAAGTGGGAACATCTTAGAGATTTCTAAAACAGTTTTGCTTTCCTGATTACATCATTACATTTTCCCCTTTTTAACTTATTTTTCTCCTTTCTGCCTAGAAATCTCAGTGAGGGTGGAGGTGAAGCAACTATCTTTCAACTATGAGGACAAGAATCTGACCTTAAAGTCTACAGGGAGGAAAGATAACGAGTCTGGATACTGATGACATCATGGAGCTGCTCCCCAAGGAACCTGGCTATCTCTGTACTTCATGCTCCATGGTTAAGTCTCTGAACTTGCGTTTCTGCTATCTGCAGTAGAATTTAGTCTCTAACACCAGGGACTCAAATAGATAAATGCCTCATTTAATACACTGCTGCTGAGACACAGCTGTTTGACAGACTTCGTTTTCCTTTGGCACTTGGAAAACGGGTTCAGGTCTCACAAATATTCTCTACATGTTAGTAACACACAACCTGAATTCTTCTGTGTTGTTAGGGTAAATCACTTTGATCTCCCTCTAGCCTGTGAAGAAAAATTCCCCTGTAGTCCAAAGACTCAGCTACCATATGACTAACCCAGGAGTCAAGAGCAGAAATGTCAGATCAAAGGATAAATTTTGGGTAATAAATGCTTGCCAAATCAGTGGGGGTAAAGATCCCTACATAGCTTTGGATGCAGACTGGTCAAAGAAGAGGTAGTAGGTTTGGGTCCAAATGGAAGGTAGCTGGAGAGATAAAGGAAAACATAACTATGGTCTCAAGCTGAAGGTTTAAGGTAAAGATGGAGAGAAATACAATAGACTGTGGACTAACCTGAGATAATTAATATCAGGAGGAGGTGGATATAAGGATAAAGTTACAAAATGGCAGGGAAGTCAGGGGCTTTGGAGCTATATTGACATGGATTTAACAGTTCATTGACCTTGGCAAGTGACCTATGACTATAAGGTGTTTCCTAAGTTGTAAAATGAAAATAATGTTGCCCATTTATTATGAGGACCTATCATGAAGATTAAAGAGAAAATGTACATCAAAGAGCTAACACACAGTAGGCACTCTACAAATGAGGTCTCTTAGTATCATTAAGAAGGACAGCAGGAATCTGTAGAATGAGGAGCAGCAACCTGGAAGCCCATTCTCAGGGGTACATAGAAATCCAAGCCCAGGGGCTCCTGGGAGCCTCTTCCTGTACACTAGAAAAGCAGACACAACCGTTAGCAGAGACTGGTTCTGCCATCACGTGGGGTTAGGGCTTTGGAGGAAACAGCCCTTAACATCTCTGACGTCTTTTTGTCCCTTTCACCGTTGGGGTACAGGGATCTTGTCTGAATCCCCAGCACAGCCCCACTCCTGGGAAAAAGAAGGGGGCACACAAGCAGCAACCCCATAGAGAAATCCTTCCCTGCCAAGGTGGGGAGGAAGGGGATACTGCATGAACACAGCTCACTCTATAAACCCAAGACATGCATGCCTAGGGTTCAGGCAGGCAGGATTCTTACTGCTTCAGTGTCCATGTAGGAGCAAAAATAACTCAAGCCAGGCGAGGTGAGTGGTCTGCTCTGGCAGCTGAACCACAGAAAGCGGGCTGGGAGCAGCTGGGGCAGCCCTTCCAGCTACTGCTCTGAGGACATTCTCTTTCCTCTGCACACTTGGGGAAGGACCAAAGACAGTAATGTCCCAGGAGACCCAGTAGTCTCCCAGTCCATGTGGAAATTCTCTTTCTGACCAGGAGTGTGGGGCTGGTAGACTCTATCGTGGGGACCATTCGCACAAACAGGTAGATGGCAGCGACTGAAGGGAGGAGCCCCTCCACTGGGGCAGAGGAAGTAGAGCAGGGTGAAATGACACATGTGCCTGGGTGCCTCTGAGCCCTACTTGGCACGGCATACTCTCAGGGTGGCAGAGCCAGCATGGCAGAGGGGTGTCTCCTGCAAAAGCAGGAGCTATGAAGGAGAGGCAGGCAGCCGGTGCTCAGTCACTCAGAGGAGTACCCCACAACCCTTCCTTCCCTCTGTGAAAAGAATGAGCCCTAGAGTCTTCAGGGTGTCCTGCCTCATCTTTTCCTGCACCCCATCACTCCATCTTCAGTGGTCTCTATGTGCAGACCACCTAAATGCAAAAGAAAGCTTGACCTCTCTTGTGCTAGAGACAAAGGGTCCTGGCCACCCCGAGAACACTGTCCCATCAGGAAGTTCTTGTACACAATGTGTCGAGTTGTTCCATAATTTCACTGCAGCCACAGTACAAAAAGCTCTTCTGTTGTGGTGGTGGCTGATAATGCAATGAGACATCATCCCCTCTGTGAGCTAATGACGTTTTGGGGAGATGACAGGTGGGTATGGAAATGGAATCGGATGGGGTGGGGGCAGGTTCTGGCTTCGTTCCTTGCTCTTTGCTGTTTCTGTTGTTCAGCTCCTGAGGAAGAGCGTGGGATGTTATCTATTAGTCTGTGCATCAGGATTTTCATCTAATTTCATAATGAAGATGTTGCTCCATCAGATACAGACGACATGTCAGCAGAAATGCAGAAGGCCATTTTTATGTGTCAGCCAGCTCTGTGGGGGCCCCCACCTGCCCGGAACAGTGTAAAAAGTGCTGTTTGGAGGACTGGTGTGGTGCTGCTGCTGCTAGATTGATCGTCACAGACGAGTGGGCCCTCTCTTTTCTTTTCCCTGTGAGCCATTTAAGTCAAATGATAAGCTCTCTGAGGGCAGGAGCCCTTTCTACCTGTTTTTTTGGTGTACTCCGAGTGTCTGGGACATAGTAGGTGCTCAAGAAGGGTGAGTGAATGAATGCCACTCACTGTGCATCCCAGATGGCCTGGGGTGCCCCATTTTTGCATTCTGCTTACTCCTCAACGCTGAGACCTCCATGCACCCTGGAGGACCACTTCTGAGGACCAGTCCTTACAGTGGGATCAAGGATCGTGCATCCCTGACCCACCTCTCTGAGTCTCAGCAACTCGGCTGTTACCTGCCATAAATATAGGCTCATATTCTGAATTTTCCCCTCTCTCAACTCCCTTTTCTGGATAATAGAGATAATTCCTAATGGTCTGCTGTGGAGATCAGATGAGATAATACAGGGAAGGGTTAATAACAGGACCTGATACACAGGGAACATTCAATAACTAGGACATATTATGAAGATCTAAAGAAGGGGTGCCTCCCAGCTGGCCTACAGGTTAAGTCTTAGCACTACCACCACTATGGCCTGAGTTTGATCCCCGGCCAAGGAGCTAACCCACATATTGTGCAGCAGACCTCTCCTTTCTCATTTACTGCTCCCCTGAGCAGAGTATTTCAGTAAACCTGCCTGTTCTTCTTCTCGCTTAGCTTCTGGTGAATCCTCTCACCCCCCGCACCTCTGTTCTACACCCCAGTTCTTCTACAAAAAAAAAAAAAAAAAATCTAAAGGAAAACCTTAATCTTCCTTTCCTCTATTTGATGCTTTGTCTTAGGAATGTAGCGGGGAGAGAGTTGTTCCAGGATGTGCCCACCCGTCTCTCAAGGGCATGATCTAGATAGGGAAGCTCAGATTCCTTCATATCCCCACGTGCATTTTATTTGAAGCCTGTGCGGGATCCAAACATCTTTTATTGGTTGAAGGACATAATTTTCATAGATGTTACTTTCTTAGATAGACAAAGCTAGACTGGTCCCACGGTGTAGGGAGTTAAAAACTCTGCCTCACAGTCACAAATTTCATATCTGCCATTTTCTAGCCCTGGGACCTTGGGTGTGTCCATAACTTCGAATACCCCTTTCCTTATCTCTAACAGAGGTAGCCCCTATCCCGTAGGCTTGTTGTGGACAATTAAATGAACCGATTCCTATGACAGGCTTAGAATACTTCCTGCCTTGTATTAAGTATTCAATAAATAATATTCTTTTTTATTTGCAGCCACCGCCGCCCTCCCCCCCCCAACATGCACAACCACACAGACATTAAATTATAGAATAGAATCCTCCCATGCAGTATCACCTGCCTGTGGACAGCAGGGCATTTCCACGGACAGCTCAGGTAACAGCTCAGTTGCCTTGATGCTGAGACTCAGAGAGGTGGGTCAGGGCTGCGCTCCTTCTCTACTTCTGTTGTAGGATGAGGTTTACCTTGAAAATCTATCACAACTCAGCACCTGGAGCAGGTACTCTTTGCCATCGCCTTGTCTTCTCCCTTCTCCCTTTCTGCATGAATGTTTCAGACACTGAGTTACTAACTTACACCAAAGAGAATGTGCATGTCTCAGGGGTCATCAGGCTTGGTCTTGCCTTGATTCCTCAAAAAATGAGTTGTGTATTATAGAACATCACGTCTCTTTAGTGATCTTTCCTTGTCTGAGCTATGATAGGAGCAGCAAGGTGCTGGTTTTGTTTTCTTTCAATTCTAACTGAGTATGACCATGACTTAGGGGTCTCTGAAGATCTGACCATGAGCTGGACAGGTTCCTGCTCCTGCCATCCCAACGGGCATGCGATCTCCTGTGCTTTCTGTTGGAATTTATGGCATTATGGTGGGGAAGCCCACAAGTTCTCTCTCTCCAGCTTTGGGAAAGAAACCGGAGATATCATGACCTTTGAATATGAAATATTAATGTCCTGACTTTTCCTTTTTAATTATTTTAGATGCATTGTAATTGGCATGCAAAGGTTATGTGCTGAGGTGTAGGTCTTGAAAAGCAACAAAGACCCAAGCAGAACATTCTGATTTTCTCATTTATGGAGACTTCTTGGACCACCTCCTGGGTGTGAGACTGAGGACTTAAGGCACTCTTCTCTTCCTTTTTGCAGGCACTGCCATCTTTCCCATCCTCAGGACATTTTGTGTTCTGGGGAGTATTGCCCTTGTGCCTTTTCTAATTGCCCTTTCATCCCACCCAATCCAGTTACTTAAGACTTTATTAAAAGTTTCTGATCTATTCTGTTTTCCTAGAAAAAAAAAAAGAAGACTAAAATGGGGCGGAAATGCTTAATTCCCATCAATGGCCTATGGCATCAAGCCTAAACTTCTCAACATGGCATTCAAGTTTCTCTGTAATTAGGCTAAGACTCACAAGCCTCGCACCCATCACAGATTAGCAGGAAATATTTACTCTCTCTCCCGTTCTCTTCTGCAAATACATTCTTCCTCATCCCAATTGTGAATTACTTTGCCCCTCACTTCCCCCTTCAGATGAGTTTCAATACAAAACCCACCATCACAGTGAGACACTCTGGGACTGAAGTGAGCAGCTATAAGCATGAGTACATGAAGAACTTTGTCAAGATATGTGATGATTTGTATTATATTAAATGTCCTTTTGATGAGGCCACAGCACCCTTGTATTTGGACAAACATTCTAGAGGTTTCTGTGAAGTGAACTCCTAGATAGGGTTAACTTTTAAATCTGTGGACTCTGAATAAAGCAGATGACCCTCCATAATGCAGGTGTGTCTCATCCAATCACTGAAAGTCTAATAGAAAATGACTGAACTCCCCCAGAAAGGGGGGCCCCATCGCAGTTAACCTTCAGACTAAACTGCAGCAGACTGCGTTGGGTCTCCAGTCTGCTGGCCTGCCCAATTTTGGACACAAAATACTCTTTAAAATAATAATTCTTTAAAATAAGTAGAGATAGAGATGGAGGTATAGCTAGATATGATATGCACTCACACAGCCTGTCCTAGAGAACCCTAACACTTGGCGGCATGCACGCAGCAATGTTACACTTTTGCTATAGGCAAGACATTCTCTCAGGCATCTTGTTGGAATGTACACTTCCTCTAGGATTTCCCCCAGTTTTCTATATCCCAACGGATGGATGTTAGGCAAAGGGAAGGATGCTGTGTGAAATGTCCTTTGCTAGTGATGGCAATGGATCTAGCACAGCACTGGGCCAGGCCCTCCAGCTGCCCTAGTGTGGTGCACCAGTGTGGTGCATGTCCTTTGAATAACAGTCGCAGCTCAGAGCTTGTCCCTTTTTGGGGTGCAGGTGTCCTTCACTTTCACCAATTGAGTATCCCCACTACCAGCACTGAACAGCTCCCAGACAAGACAGGCAGTGACCGGAGAGAAATGAAACCTAAGCGGGAATATGACAGCCCTAAAGCCTTCTTGGTCCACCCTAAAAGGATGCTGGGGATCATCTTTCTCTCCCTGGACTTCCTTAGGGTCTTTTTCAACTTCATGGGTAGTCAAATGTTGTCACACACTCATGTTTACACGCTTTCTTCCTGGTGCCTTCAGTACTATTGTCTACTCCCTACTGGCTGCTCTGTGTGTAAGAAGCTGTGTGACTGAGGGTGTGCTTGTGTAAGTTAGACCTCCCAGTTTGTCTTTTATTTATTCTATGTTTTATTATCCCCAAGCTAAAATTCAGCAAGATTCGATAAATGACCCACGATCATATAGTTAACAAAGAACCAATCTAGGATTCATGCACGATGTTTCTGAGTCCAAATGTGTTTACTTGCCATAACTGCAGTTGCAGTGGCTTCTCAAACTCTTGAGGGTAAGGATTATAAAATGTATATCCACATACATATATACATGTGTATGCATAAACACATCTACACATGCATGTGCATATCTGCCATATTCACATTATCTCAAGGACAATAGAAAATAAGGTAAATAAGAAACAATGGAGACCCAAATTTGGTTGGACAGTGAAGTGAGGGCCTTTGCAGATCAGAAATAGTGAAATAAGGGTTGAAAAATACAGGAAATCTGTGTAGGAAACTTATCATATGTTGATCCCTCTCAACAAGACTGTTCCTCACATGTTCTGTGGAATCTCAGAATATTTGGTCTGTGACTAAGGGATACTTTAATGGTTGGACACGTCCTAGGATAGGAAGCAGCATGGGGGAAAAGTCCACAGTGAGGACCCTTAGTGTGGAACCCCATGGGGCAATGCGCTACTAGGGACACCAGGTGGAGGTGGCTGCAGCTACCCATTTCCACCAGCAATGGAAGTGCCCTGGGGATGCCAGAGCGAAGGCTTGGCTGAAGCAGGATGAGGACAGAAGAATGGAGGGCTGGCTTTCAGATGAAAATGGCTGGAACTAGAAGGGACACGTGTGAGGTTTCCACTTGGGACACACTGGGGCGTCGAAGCTAAGTGGCTCTAGTCACAACACTGGTAGGGGGTAGCCAACAGTGCCTGTGCCTGTGCTCACACAGGAGGCCAAGACAGTCTAGATGCCCTCTTGTACCTGACAGTGGGGATGACCACTACTGTGATCCATTGCCCAGGTTGATGCCAGGAGAAATGACAAGAAATAAGACAAGAACCTTCACTTTAAGATGCTTGGAGACACGTTAACAAAACCACTCGATGCAATGCCATTCATTATTTATCACGTGCTTGCCATATGTATGACTCAGTGTATACATAGGTCATGCTAAAATGGGTGAAGAGGAGAATTTAAAAAAATACAGAACATGTGTCTATAGGGTATCTACCTGTGTGTGTGTGTGTGTGTGTGTGTGTGTGTGTGCATGCACACGCCCACATAATTTATTCCATAACCTACACTCTCTTTGGAAGGTAGAAATGAGGAAATTACAGGCCTAGGGCCTCCCTGGTGGCACAAGGGGTTAAGTCTCAGCACTATGAAGCTATTGGCAGCCACTGCAGCACGAGTTTTATCCTCAGCCAGGGAGCTTCCCACATGGCACAGCAGACCTCTTCTGCCTCGCCCACTGCTCCCCTCAGCTGTGTATTTCAGTAGATCCGCCTGTTTTGCTCCCCACTCTGTCTCTGGTGAAACCTCTCACACACACCCCACCTCTTGCCTACACCCCAGCTCTTGTATGCCCAAATAAATAAATCTTTAAAAAAAATACAGACCTAAATCAGTTTACCTAAATCTCATACCAGCTGTCTTCGGTAGGCAATACTACCTGTTTTTCAGTTGAGGAAACTGAGGCTCAGACTTCAATGCCATTCATTTAGCTTCTGCTACAGCCAAGCCTCAAGAACAGGTGAGTCTTACATTCAAATCCTTATTTTTTCCTACCATTTCATCAAATATTTTTGCTAAAGGGATAGACATATTCATTGTCAACTAACAATTTAACCTAATACTTACTACTGGAATGTTTTCTTCTGTATCTACTGCTTTTCAAGCATCCACCATACCACCACACTAACTCAAGAACCCTACATTTTGCATTTGGGATGAGCGCTTATTAGGATGGCTACTCCTTATCATACTTTAGCTATTGAAAGCCCAAGCTTTGGGAGCAAAGGAAAAATATGTGACTTGGATTTATTTTTTCAGCTGTCACCAAGGACGAAACATGAGGATTTTATTTCCTGAGAAGTCAGGTTAGAAATTCAATGCCCAAAGCTAGGAAGTTTGTATGGATGGCATCCAAGGAATGCAGATAACCAGAAAGCTTTGGGTTAGCCCCTGTGACCCTTGAATCTGGCAGGAATTCTTCCAGATGCCTATTATCATGCTGTTGTCCCCAGCCCCTGGCACTGGACATGGAAGTCCAGAGCCCTGGGCAGGAAACTCTCAGTGAGAGCATTTCTGCTAATCCCCAGTCTAAACTTTCTTTTCCTCAGCTTCAGGCTAAGGCTCCTTGTCCTGGCACCTGCTGAGCAAATGAATAATTCCCTTCCCTCATTTGCATTGTTACCTTGGAGGTATTTATAGCCTGTGATCATCTGCCCCCTGAGTCCTCTCCTTCTCTAGACTATAATTTAGCATCAGATCCAGGCCTGTTAGCTGAGGCACTGAGCATGCCCAGGAGTTCTGCTGCCAGGCTGAGGCCAGCAAAGATTGGAACCTCGTTAAAGCATTAGCAGTGTCTCAGACAAGAAGGTGAAAAAGTCACTCTCAGAACTGGTCTTCATGGTTCTGTTGAGAGTTTTTCTCTGTCTGTTGGATTAGAAGAGAATCAGATATTTACCCAGATGGCTTCATACATGGTGTGTGTGTGTGGTTGTGTGTGTGTGTGTGTGTGTGTGTGTGTGTGTATGTAGTATGCATGCACAGTGCTAACTAAGGTGGGGAAACAGAATAAAGGAATTGATTTCCTGTGGCTCCAGTCTCTCTGTGTCCATTGTGGCTCTACCTCTCCATTGTTATTCTGAAATGTGGCAAAACCAAAAAGCATACAAAAACCAAAGGATAAGCAAATCATACACACTATATGCACAAATAGGAAAATACCAGATAGCCCCGTGTAACCTAGATAATTCTTTCAACTTTTCAAGATTCTTAGGTACCAAAACACTGAAACATAAAGTCTATATATGGACTGTAGCAAGAAGAAAAGAATTTAGGACAACTATTTAAAAGATTGCAAGAGAAGAGCTAGATCTTGAGCCAAGGATCGTTTGGGAAGTTTATCTACAAGACCTTATCTAGCCAGATTTGTTTATTTCCATGATTTGGAAGGTAAAAAATAGAATAAATGTTATTTTAAATGTATACATATTTTTTGAAACATAAAATTGAGATTATTTTGAATTTAAAGCCTGCTGTGCTCTTCCTGAGAAATGATAACAAACTAAGCTACCAGGTAGGGATATTGCCCATTTTCATCTTTCTGAAACTTCTATTTTCCCTTATGTTGCTGAATTAATCTTAGAAACTGCTTCAGTTTAAGTGCAAGTATGTTTTAGGTTGGGGCTTGGATAGAGTATGGCACCGAGACAACTTGAAATTCATACTTTTGTCATGTTTGTTCCCAGGAAAGGTTTTCCACACAGTGGAGAAACCTGATAGACTTGAACTTGATCAAGAAATCAATTCTGACATCCCCAGGAGAGGGACACGGGAGCTTCCTGATGCAGGGAGAGGAGCAGAGCATCCTGGCTCGGACGACCCTGGCAAGAATGTCCCACCTGGGGTTGATCATACAGAAAAGGTGGTGCAGACCCAGGTTCAGAGTCTTCCTACAGAAAGGAAGGTCTGGATCCCCTTGAAGTCTGATAAGGACTTGGAAGACACGGGAAGCCCCCAGAATTGCTGCAGATTGAAGGATACTTGAGTTATGGCAGTGGGAATTAGTATGCATTCCTAGAAAACTCCTGAGCCAGGAAGGAAAAAGAGACTCTGTTACTACAGTTGGTCAAATGTGGAAGAGTTACATGGACAGAAGTTTGTACAAGCATCACGTGGGTTTCTTGACTGGGAAGGTTCTATATTGGTAAGGAAAATGTATCTCTTATATGGGGAGGTAAACACTGCAGTATTTAAAAGGGTAAGTCTTTATATCATGCAAAGATCTCTCTCTCTCTCTCTCTCTCTCTCTCTCTCTCTCTCTCTCTCTCTCTCTCTGACTCTAGATCCAAGAAAAAAAGACACAGGAGTTGAATAGAATAAGTCTATTCACCAAGAAAAATAGCCAGACATGCCAACTTCACTCTGCCACGCCACCCTTCTGTTCCTTCCCCCCCACCCCACCCTGCCCCACCAACACCTCTCCCCATCTCTAGCCACCACCCTGCACATCCCTCTTAAGGGATGTTCCCTTCAAGTGGCTATTACATAATTCCCAATCTCCCTGATGACAAGTTTGTTTTTTAATAGAGAACACCTGAAAGGGAAATGCTTTCAAGGTTCGAAGGAATCAATCTCCAAACATAGAATTTCCCACACTGGAAGAGGAAGATGACACGCCTCACATCACAGGTGTAATAAGAATCAAGTCCCTTGAGAAGAGCTTAGCTGGGACTGAAAACCTGAGCTTTCCCCAGACACTTGGGGGGAGCAGGGCACCTCCCAACACTTCTGCACTCTTTACTCAAAAAGATACTATTCCCCTTTCTGCCAAAGATAGTGTGATACCAGGGATGAGATCCCTTTAAGTAAAATTCCACAACGGAGCATTAGAAAGATGTGGTGAAATATACAAGAGTTATTAAATATCGTCATCAAGATGAGTAATGAATCAGGCGTTTTATGGTTTCTGATTATAAATTCCGTTTATCCTGTAGGTGTTTAAAGAACAAAAAATGAAGACCTAACCGATTTAAGCATGCCGAGGGAAGGTCAGTTTCCTTATTCCTGTGGCTGCTGACTGCCAGGGAAACACAGAGGGACCCGCTTAGGGTCACCAGGCACGAGTCGCTGTCTCCCTGACACTCTGTGCAGGCAGTTTTTGGCGACTGAGAACATTCCTATAAATTTTGCAAGTCAGGGACTCTAATCAGAACCCTTCTGACAGTGAACTTAAAGATAGCCCCAGACCAGATCAAGAGGGAAGGGAGGTAAAGAGAAGCAGGATGGGGTGAGTCTCATGGGCCCTGGCAGGTGGCCCTGCCCAGTGCAGACCCTTAGCGGGGAGACAGGGAGGGGCAGTGTGAACTACCCAAAAGGGGAGCACCGTAGAGAGGGAGTTAGGCACAGTTCCAGCAGAGCCGCGTCAATTCAATAAAAATTATACTCTGTGTTCATGTAGCACTTTACACATGTTATTTCATTAAATCTTACACTACCCCTCTGGCACAGCCAGAGTCAATTTCATTGTTCAGATAGAGAAAGCAAGGATACCTCACTCATATAACCAGGTCCTTTTCAGCTCCCATTGATGCCACGGTGCTGAGAAATGTCTTTAAAGGTGATTCCTGTCTATAGTACACAGGGAGAAAACAAAAATGCAGTCTCCCACATTCCTCATGGCAGAATCTGACCTGCGTTTGGCATTAGAATGTCTCATGTGTTTGTTATTCTTCTAGCAGATTTCTCTAATTATGTTTTGCTTGGGCTAAGATTAAAATTAATTGGTCTTTTCATGATCACACATCGAGTGAGTAATAGGGCCAGGCACCTGAGGACAATCTGGATTTAAGATTGGCTGTGGGTAATCCACAAGCTGGATGGTGGGAGCTGAGGGGAGCACCCCTGAGTGGGCCTTTAAATGCGTATCGAACAGTTTGTTTATTTACTGGCATCTTTATCGCCAGCTTTACGTGATGGTATTCAGCTTGATGGGGCCGCAGGATTCCACTGGAACTCAAGCCCACGCAGACCCCCACACTGATGGACGGGCATAAACGTGCATCCTTCTCCAATGTTCTCACTCTTATGAGACTCTGAGGAATGTTGACTTTTGGAGAAAGACCAAATAAATCACTTTGGAGAGGGAGAAAAGGAAAAATGATGATAAAGAAAAAAAATCTACTTTTTCCCCCCTTCAAATGCCACAAGAAAATGTCAAGGAAATCGCTTTACTGGAAATAACGGAGAAGTTCAAAACAGAATTGTCAAGTGTCACTCCCTGGGCCCAACCCTCCCCTGCACACGGAGCTCCTCTCCCCCTGCCTATTAGCTGCCTTACTGCCTCTGCCAGTGTTTACCCCTCAGGATGCCACTCTGGGTCCTCCAAAGAAGTATGAACCGAAAAATAGACCTTGGGAAACCTTTTACTAAAAGGGAATAATAGAGACAAAACAAAGGGCCAAGAAGTGAGTGGGTAAGAGATCTCTCTCTGCCAGCTGGCCAGGCCCATCGGGACAGCGTCTATCAGAAGACACATAAGAGAGGCTCATCATTATTCTCAAGGTCACCGTTCTCAAAAGCTCTTCTTTCTTGAGTAATTGTGCCAGGTGATGTGCAGGTCACGGTAAACAGGGACGACAGAGAAATCCAGCTGCCTTCTCATAATTTAATCTCCTAACTTCAAAATCCAGCACATATTGCCAGTCCCTTCAAAAGCTTTCCTGACTTAATTTTCTTTACCCCTATTATAACAGCAACCACAGCAGAGCCTGGCAGAGTGACACGGCAGGAGATCATTTTGTCATTTTGGTTTGTTTATTCATTGACTTGATATTCCAAAATAAATTTAGAGCCCATTCTCTCAGGTAGCAGGTCCTCGACTGGGCTGTAAAGACCAAGTCGTGGGCACGGTGCCCTCCAGGAGCTCACAAACACTAGAAGCCATGATTGTCTGGTCTTCCAAGGCACAGAATATTATCTTTACATAAAATGTTTTTAGGACAGGGGCCTCTCTGGTGGCGCAATGGGTTAAGTCTCAGCATTATGAAGCTATCCACAGCCACTGCAGCACGAGTTCGATCCCCCACCAGGGAGATTCCCACATGGCACAGCAGACTCTTCTGCTTTGCCTGCTGCTCCCCTCAGCAGTGTACTTCGGTAGATTCACCTATTCTGCTCCCCGCTCTGCCTCTGGTGAATCCTCTCACCACCCCACACCTCTGGTCTACACCCCAGTTCTTGAATGCATAAATAAATAAATCTTTTTAAAAAAATGTTTTCAGGACATCCAGTATATGGGAACGTTAAGGTATGGTTTCTGGTGTAGTGGGGACAAGTGTCAGTGAGGAGGAGTTTTGCAAAATGAAGTATGAACCCCACCTTAGGTGTGGTGAAATAAGACTCATGGAGGCGTGGTCATTTTTCGGAGGCACAGTGAACGAACAGTGACATCACAGTGTGGCATGGATGCTGTTGGAATTCCAGTCCCTCCCTTGCTATCTTTCCAGCCACAGCCCCCTTGGGTCCTGGGTCCACAGGGAAAGGGCCTTTGCTTTTGTCTCATTGGGTTTGTCTTTCTCAGAGTTAGCTGATACACAAGTTTCCTCCAACCACAATTCACAACTGAGATTCTCATTTCCACGGTCCTATCCCTGGTACCTAAAATTCAAACTGGGACTGGGAATTGGTGTTTCGATCCTTCCCCTCGATCAGGAGGAGGCCTTTAGAAATGATTTATCAATCACTTGATGAACTCTGGTTAGTCAATCATAAAGCCCGTACTTATTCTTTACATGTTCAGATGAACTAAATTTGACTATTGTACTATAACTTGGGCAATTTTGGAAGAAATGGGGAAAGATTATCCAAAAAGCAGATTTCACATTAAACCAGTTATAGATCTGGGCTTATGATGCACAAGAGATAGCAAAGTAGTGAAGCTTTGCCTACAACCCCCAAAATCAGGGGATGGGAAATTTGAATATTCCATTGAAGAAACTTGACCAATTAAGTATATAGAACATTAGATACATTGTTCATATGATGTTTAGCAACATGTATTTAATGGAGATTATCTTGTTATTTTGCTGCTGCTATTGGTATCTTTGTTTTTATCTTTGTTTTTAATAATGGCAATTGCAAAAACAAGTATCATAATGTAGATAGGTCATTTTGAAAGAAATCACTTAAAATCGGGATGAAAAACATGATTATCTTCAGCATGCCCCATGCCACAATTTCATAGCTCTCATCCCTTGTCTAGCTGGACTCTCAAAGTGACTGGCACCATCTGTACACATAAGGTGAGGTGATGTGCCACATTTCCCCCAACTTACACATTTGGGAATTTAAGTTGTGGAAACCTAAGTAAGGCCACAAAGGCCTTTACTGATATTTCTTCTCACATTGAAGCAGCTGCCAAGCCGTGGGACTAAACACTCCATGGTTGATTTTAAGTGTCAGCACAGCACAATCCATTTTAAATCTGGCCCAATAGCCTGCAGCATTCCCCAACAGTGATTCATTAGCAAACTCTTAATGTTACCAGCTTTCGATATAACCACTCCCACTAATGGCGAAACTTGCTCATCGCACTGGATGCACTGTTAATACTACAAGTGCACTTTGCACTCATCACACACATCATTCCCATCCTTCCAACCACACCTGCACACAGGCACAGGGACACACCAAACTGTTGGGACTTTTTAAACATTAGAAATTTGACATATTCTGACAACAAAACCAGAAAATAAATCGGATTGCTGTTGTGAAAAGGAGAACTGATGAGCCAGGCAATATACAGGCAGCCACTGGCCTGGGAATCAAGACAAATGAAACAACAAGGTAGAAGGGCACTGAGAAATTGATGAATCTGGGCATCCCTAAATATGTCGATATCTATTTCTCTGGTGCATAGTCTTCCTAAAACTTCCCACCCGAAAGCCAGATGCTGCTGAACCCCAGTGACATCTGAGCAAGCCACGACTTTGGCTAGAGGAGTCTGGGATATGGCGGAATTGTATCCAGTGGAGAAGGATCTGGGAGTGAGTCATGTTCAGGGCACTAAGACACAACCCAGCAGTGTGGAGAATGAATGAAGCTGGTGGAAGTGCCAGGGGAGTTTTGTGAGTGTACACAGCATGTCTTCATGAAGAACCTCAAAATCCCTTAAAGGCACTGAGAGTTTTTCCCAGTTTTAGACCTAAAATTGGCTGAACCTCTTCATCCTTAATTGGAAGAAACTGCAGAAGCTGCAGGGAAACAAGAGGAAGAAGACAAGATACATGATGAGGAAGGAAGGACCTAGAGGACCCATAGCCACAGAAGCACAAAGGAAGAGGAGGGAGGGAAGCTCCCACAGAGAAGCAGGTAGGGTGGCCCCCAGCTCAGGGTGGGTGTGGCTCCACAGGGGCAGGTGGAGGGGGGACAAACAGCAGAAGGGAGGATACTATCACATTTGTCCTTGGATGAATTAGAAGAAAATAAGCCCATAAATGAAAAGTATCCCCATTGGTAAACTATTCGTGTAAGTTTATACAAATCAATTAATAAACCTAGGAGACAATAATGTATAAGCAATATTTCATAGCTAATAGCTATAGTTTTATCATCAAAGTCTAAAAACCCATTATAATAATATCCAGTCCTGCTGTGTCTGCCTGCCAAGGATCCCTCCACTTTCTCAGAAGTCACTCATTGCCTCAATAGCTTTATTTATTTACTCATGATTTATATTCCACCTACTTAGTAAAAGGGTCTGAGACAGCTTACGATGTTAAAATATATAAAAAGCAGAATAGCTAAAAATGAAAACAGGAACACAGACCCAGACCGGCTAAAATGAACAAAGAAAGAAATATATCAGGCACCACCTGGGCTGGGCCACGGAGCGCAACTGAGCACTAAATTTAGCTTTGAGCTGCCAGGACTAAGGGAGACAACGTATGTTGGCTGCAGTGTTCTCGCTGATTAGAACAGAAGCAAACCAGTTCACACCATCACAAATATTCTTTCTTGATACTGTTTAGCATGTGGAGCAACAGATAATAAGCTGGCAGTGTCTTCAGCTACATTTTGTGACACATAAAACAATGCTCGCAGAAGGGTTTTCTTACATCTACTCCCTATGGATGGCAGCTTGTGGCTTCTGTATTTAGGCTAGGTCAGGTCCTTAAATAGGCATGTCCTTCACACCTTCTACCACTTCTTGCTCAGTGCTTCTGAAACAAGGATATTTTAAAAACACACATCTGAGTCTCCATCTCAAATATTATGATTCAGTAGGATTCCGGTGGCGTGAGGGACTCAACAGTGTCTTAAAAAAAAAAAAAAAACAGTCTTGGCCCATTTCTGAAGCCCATCCCTGATTGAGAAACACTACAATCTGGACTGCAAGAGTTTTGTTTCAACCATTTTCTCTCTGAGAGTGGCTTCAATATTTTGCAAGTTGATGTCTTTTTATCAGTACTTTATCACTTTGAAGGTTCAAGGGAAGCAGACTGCCTTGAACCTTGGAAATGGTAATGTATCAGGCCCCCCTGGGGAGAGGAAACAGAGCCTGGTCAGTGCTACAAAGGGCCATCATTTAAAGAAGAGAGCTTTGCTACTCAAACCGGGTATCAAATGTGGGGCTGACCCTTGGAGAAATGCCCACCTGGGAACTGTACATCCACAATCAAAGCAAGGATTCCCAAACTCCTTTCTCAGGAAAGAAGTCAGCATTCACCGTGCCCCTAATACTCACCAATCACCATTGCCAGGCCTCCCACACCTAAAAATCCAATCAATATGCTAAAATAGCATTATTATCCCATTTTGTTGATAAAGAAACAAAGGCTGGGAAAGGCAAAATACATCGCTCTAGATCAGACAACCAGTAGCTGGTGAAACTAGGATTTGAGTCTGTGTAAATCTAAAGCCCATCCACCCTCCTTCTACTGTGAGGTCAGTGTGGAACCAATTTCCTTACTCCTTGGGTTTTGCCTCATGAGAGAGTAGTAAGATGGACTATATAAAAGCCAAGGTGCCACAGTCATAACCTCACGCTCATATCTTAGCCCCATCTCTGAAGACTATGGGCATTTGTCAAGTTACTTAACATTTGCCTGCTCAATTTATTCACCTTGTGAGATGGTAACCACTTTGTAGAGTCTTGGCGTGAATTAAGTGGAATGACTCCCGCTTAGCACGTAATCAGGAACCAGAAAATGTCAGCTGATCTAAAACTGTAGCAAGAATGACGTTCCTTTTGGGTGTTGGGGAGGCGAGCAGAAGCCAGCGTGCAGGGCTCATGTGTGCATGAGGGTGGAGGTAGATGGGTCAATGGGTAGCCTTCAGGTCCCTCTATGCCAATGGGAATTCCAGAAGCTATCTTGGGTGAGAAGGGACGTGACAGCAGCAGCTGACTAGAGAGCCACAATTAAGTCTTCCAAATTATCACTAAAGGTTCCTTCTGTTTCTAAAAGTCTATAATCTTACTAAGAATAAAATAAAATGAGAGCATAAATTTTTAGAAATAGCATTTGGGAGGCTGAAAGCTGGCATCAACTAAGCCATCTGAAATAATTTCAAATTTTATTCGGTTCAAAAGATGAGCAAAGAAAGCACAGGCCGATTTCTTGCGGAAGCTATAGAATGTTAAGATGCCAGACACAGCCAAACCTCTCTTCTCCTGGTTTGCTTCAGATTCACCCCAAAGGAGAAGAGACAAATCTTCAAGCTCTGAAGTGTGGAAAGAGTAATCTTAGGATCCCATAGTCAGCGAAAGAACTGAAAAGGTCTTTCCCCCTCTGAAACAAAGGTACTCCTTTCTTTCTTTATTGAGGTGACACTACTTTACTGCACTGTGTGTGTTTATGGAGTACATTCTCTCACTTTAGCAACTGCATGTATCTCACCATGCCCCCCATCAACTGTCCAGTCACCACCAACCATTACCAGTTGTGGGAGAGGAGAGGGTGGCAGTTAATTTTGAGCAGAGCCCAAGTCCATCTTTTCTCTTTCTGGGGCCACTAATGGCCACCACCAGGAACATAGACTCATCTACCACTAGGGGGCAGTGTAATAAATTGAAGAAACTGAGTTACCTATGGGGGTCCACTAGTACCCTCAGTTAAGAGTTGAGGAAACTGAAGCCAGAGTAAGGGTGTGATTGCTGGTGGTCAGTGGAAAAGTAGCTTCTCTTCTGTTCCCGAGCTGAGGGGAAAGATGGACATGAAGTGTCTCCAGCTGAAGATTAAGACAAAAGCATATAAGGACAAATTCCTGTATTCCTTTACCAGAAGCTTTGATGAGTTGCCAAGCACTTCAAATGTGGGGCTAGGAAGAGGTGAGTCACCTGAAAAGTAGGGGAAGGCAGGGGAGGCATGTGGAATTCAAACTGCAGGAGAGCGGTCCTGTAAAGTTACAGCAGGAATAACTATTTCAAGCTGGTGTTCTCAGGATGCTTCATGGAACAAGCAAAATATGAAGAGGGAGATGTAAGGACAGTGGACATTTGGGATTGAAATAAAAATGGACAAATAAAATAAAAAACACTAACCAAGGCAGATGGGATGAACAGGTCATGGCGTACATGAGGAACAGCCAGAGCTCCATTTGGCTCTGGAATGGGCAGGAGGCACACAGTGGGGCTGCACGGGTGTGTTCTTTCCAGCCTGGAGGCAGGCAAAGGACTTGGGATGGGATTGTAGCTGGCAATAGGGGACGCCTGAAGAGCTGGGCCGACTGAATATAATCAGAGCTGAGCCTGGGGAAGATTAACCTCATGGCAGCCTGCAAGATGGATGGGAGTGGGAAAGACTGCAGGCAGAGACACCAGTTAGGAGAAGATTAAATGAGCTCAGATGTGAGGCCATGAAGGACTTTACTGAAGGAGGGGAGAGAATAAAAAGAGATAAAAGAGATGTTTTGATCAAACTTGGCCAGAAAAAGGAATGGTGGGATAAAGTGTTTGTGTGTGTGGAGAGAGAGAGAGAGAGACAGAGAGAGAGAAAGAGAGAGAGAAGGGGTAGAGGGGTAGACAGCAGGGAATTAAGCTTCACTTCCTCTTTCTGTGAAACCTTATCCTTTATAAGGTTCAGCCAAACTACATAGTTCTAATTTTAGGTGGGTGGTAGGGACGGTGAGCCTGTAATCATAGCTGGAACCAACACGAAACACTATTTAGTTACAACCTGCAATACAATCCTAGTCCAAACAACAATAACTTCTTAAGGAAGAGTTCCTGTGTAGATCCAGGGTTTTCTTACTCTCATGCAGATGGGGTGTGATCTTCCCTTAACTCCTGCATTCAGCAAGATAATTGCTTCTGAACGTTTCAGCAAACCTACCGCCGTGCTTCCCTCAAACTTGTACCTACAGCGCCATCTGCTGGTGTAGGATCCCGTGGCCTGTGACCATGTGTAAAAATCATTGTGTGCCCTCAACACTCCCTCACCCCACCCATCCGCTGCATCACACACAGAAACACAGTCATAACACACAGAGGTACACACTTCCAGTTCTTTCTATTTTGATGACTCTGCTATAAACATGCAGCCTCCCTATACTAGACTGGATGGCCTCCCTACTTTCTCACACTCTGTGTTCTCAAACCCCAAGGTCTGCTCTATGGCAGACCCTGGGATATAAGTTGAATCATAGCCCCAGCCTTGCTGCAAAGTAGAGACAACAGACTGGTAGGATAGCAATATTTGAGAGGGCAAACAGTTGGACATCTGAAAAGTTAATTTGCTGGCTAATTTGCTAATGACCCTGCATCTCTTCCTACCCTACATCTCTTGGTGGAAGGGATACAGAAGGAAAGAGCCTGGCCCTTGGTCCCGCCCACCTATGCCCTGCTTTCCCTCCTGGAGGCATGTGTGTCCTGTTCTATTCCAGAAGAATCCAGAAGACAACCTGGGTCTCCCCAAACCTTTTCCTATTAACCTACTTCCAAAAAATATCAGTTTGTCTAAAGAAACCCAAGTTGAAATGAATTTTATTTTTTAACCAGGAAAATCACGACACCATAATGAAAATAACCACCTTTTTTTTTTAACCTTTTAAGAAAAATGCCATTCCTTTGCCACATCTCTTAATAGCTGCCTCCTGGCAGTAGCCTAAATAATGAATCCACCAACCTGTTTAAAATGTAAGAGAGGTTATTTCAAAAGTAATCTGAGGGTGTTTCTGACTACAAACGCAAATTCCTTTGTCAGCGGACTCTGGCACCATGGAGTGTACAGGTATTTTTAGTCCATACAGATTTGCAACATATACACACACTGTATTAATGCAAGGTGCGTTCTTAGTTCTGAGTAATCATCCCTTTGGGATTTGGAGATCTGAAGGGAATAGGTGAACTGCGCCTGCGGAAGGACGGGTCCAGGACCCTACTGGCAGGCTTCATGGGCTCCCACCAAGCCCCCCATTCCCAGGTTCCCCACCAAGAACTGGGGATCCCCCATCACACCTGACTGGCCTCCAGTTCCGAAGCAACACTGGGCAGACTGCTGGTGACATGAAGGGCTTGCACCCCACTCCCGATAGGTACCCATGTTTTCCCTTACGTTTTAGTATTACCTGTGAAATTTGGAGCAAGACTGATTAGAGGGCACCCGTGGTGGCCTAGGGGTTAAGTCTCAGTGCTATCACTGCTGTGGTCTGAGTTTGATCCCCGACCAGGGAGCTAATCCACATGTCGCAGCAGACCTCTCCTGTCTTGCCCACTGCTCCCCTCAGCAGTGTATTTCAGTCAATCTGTCAGTTCTGCTCCCTACTCTGATGCTAGTGAATCCTCTCATCTTCAGTACCTCTGGCCTACACCCCAGTTCTTCTATGCAAAAATAAAATAATAAAATAAAAAAGTCTGATTAGAAAAAAGATTAAAAGACAGACATGTGTGTGTGTGTGTGTGTGTGTGTGTGTGTGTGTGTGTGTGTGTGTGTTGGCAGCAGGGAGGGTGTGTCAGAGGAAGGCACTTCCCCTGTAGTCAGCTGATATGGACACAACTATACGAAGTCTCTGCTAGCATTGCTTCTGTGTTTGTTTTGAGTAGCTATCGAGTGTAGGGCAGATGGAAGTGTTAGGGTAACCAAAATCTGGGGATTATCTTTGGAATAGTTGTGGTGCTGGTCAGCCATTCAGTCTCTATAAATATAAAATCTCAGGACTTCCAATGAGCATTTATATTATACTTAGAAGCACACCTTACGTAAACAATATATTCCAAATTTGCAGATGTGACATAAAAAATCATGCTTTGGCAGCCTCCCTGTTGGCACAACGGGTTGAGTCTTATCATATGAAGCTGTCCACAACTACTGCGGTGCAAGTTCCATCTCTGGCCAGGGAGCTTCCCACATGGCGTAGCAGACCTCTCCTGCCTCACCTGATGCTCCCCTCAGCAGTGTACTTCGCTCGATTTACCTGTTCTGCAACCCACTCTGTCTCTGGTGAATCCTCTCACTGCCCCACACCTCCGGCCTATACCCCAGTTCTTGTATGCATAAATAAATAAATCTTTTAAAAAAATCATGCTTTGGAGTCTAACCATCACTGACTTGAACATTGACTTTTGCCTTTTATAAGCCATGTGACCTTGAATAAGATATTTATTCTAATTAAGCTTCAGCTTTCTTATTTAAAAATGCAGCCATTAATAGTGACCATCCATGGTGCTGACACCTTGTCTCACGGTGGAGGATATAATTCAGCAGAGTAAATAAAGTCAGCTACTGCCCATCTCTCTGCTCACTTAGCAGCAACCTAGCAACTGGAGGGAGATAATAGAGCCTAGTACCCCCGACACAGAACAGGGTTCCAGGCAGCATATCCTGGGTGGGGGGAAAGAGTGAGAAAGAACCGGGCCAGCTGTCCTACTTCCCAAGTTCAGATCCAGCTGAGATCAAACGACCTTGGGCTGCCGAAGCCCAGAAACCTTGAGTACAAGGCAGAACTGAGACTAAAGCCTGAAAATTAGCAAGAGGTAGATGTCAGCTCCACATTAGGGGAAACATCCTGATGCTGAGAGCAGCCCACAAAGGACCCAGAGGTAACAAGCTCCCTGTCACCAGTGGTGTTCAAACAAAGCCAGGTAATCCTGGTCAGAGATGGCATGGAGGGGAATTCTTTGATGCGGTAGAAGGTCCGACTCTATCAAAATCAAAATTGAATGTTCTCCCAATGCTAAGAGTCTTTGTTTCTGTGAAAGAGAAAGAGGGTATGGCTACTCCTGTTTCCCTTGAAACCTGATGCTCTGGAAGTCCCAGGTCCCTGCTGGAAGCAGAGAAATAATAGGAAACCTCCCGTGTTTCACTGGGGCCATTAAGCAATCATTCAGGGCAAGGCGGGTGAGTCTGAGAGGCAGGTTTAAATGATAATTAGCTTTCGTGATAGTCTTAATTGAAACTGGTGCATCCAAAGAGAGGATCTCTTGGGCCAGGCTGCCCATTCCAGGCTCCCAAAGCAGTAGAACGACTCCCTCACGTGACAGAACTCAAGCGAGCAGGAGCCCTGCGCTCACTTTCCTTTCTGATGTACAATCCTCGAATTTATTTTCTCTTCCGCTGAATTGCTTTTCTCCCTTCTTCCACTGCCCCCAACTCCTCACATTTCACAGAGGACACACAACAGCCTAAACTGTACAGACCTTTCATCTTGTGTCTTCAGTCTATTGTGACTGACTCAGCCATGATCCCAGTTGTCACTTTCCTTCCTTTCTCTCTTCCTTCTCTGTTCTCTCTGATTTCCCAAACTGGGTGCAGCATCACAATGTGGGTGTCCCATGCATTTCATTCCTGATGTTTTGCCAACCCAGTCCCCCTACGGGGATCCCAAATGCATCATACTCACCATCAGGACCTGCACTGGTTTATCTGATGGTGATTATCTTAGGCATGGCTTTGACATTTAAATAGAATGTATCAAAATGATTTCCAAATTTTACCCATCCCACAAACTCCAGCCAGCCCTGCCAAGTCATGTGACAGCTCGAGTTTACATTCATGGGCAGCAGAAGAGCCTGAGCCCACAGACGCTTTTTAGAAATGAGAAGACAGACAGGAAGAGTGGGAAGCTGGCTGCAGAGCCCCAGCCTGCACTGTTCACACCCCGACTTGGAGGAAGTCGGAAAGGAAGGCCCTGTGCCTTTCAGAATTACTGGGGCTTTGGTGGTGGCCGTGGTGTGAAAACACACACTAGTCGAGGTTTGAACCTATAACCCCTAAAACAAATACAATGATATAAATCAACTTTACGTCAATAAACATAATTGGAAACAAATAAACTTATGACTTGCAGGCGGAGTTTAGGAAGAAGGAAAGGGAAAATTCCCTCAGGACAGCCATTGTCAGCCCTTGGTTTTCAACTGGTTCCCTGAATGAAGACTGACTGCATGAAGAGACTGACAGGATTCCAAGAGCATCAGTAATGCTGGGTTTGCACCAGGGAAAGAAAATGGCAACACCAAGAGCATTGAAACAAACCCTTCTCAGAGGTGGGCTCTGAGGAGACCACATGCAGCAAAGGGAAGTTGCCCTCTGGGATTTGGGGCGAGATCCTGCCTCTCCACCCACTCCTCTCCTCACTGACTGAACACCCTCAACACACACCGTGACGGTTCATCGTCCAGGAACCATACACATGGGAAACATGGAAATGGAGAAAGAACATCCACATGGAGTCCAGAGAAGCTGGGTGAGATGTGGCTTGTTCTCATGCACACTCCAAGGCAGACGCCTCAAGTTCTTATGTTAGAAATGAAAATCTTTCTGGGATGTATCTTCCATCTCTGAAATTTTAAAAGCCTGTGTGGATGGATATTCGTAAGACATACAGGAAGAACAGGGTGCTCTTCTCCTCCCTGAAGAGCTTGAGGGATTGTCTCTATATATTTTAGTTCATTCAGTGAGGTTTATACTTAAACCTTAAGGCAGACAGGCAATAACTCGTATGGGTGGGATTTGCAGCCATCCTGCCCTAAAATAGAAAGCCAGTTTGCAGGCTCACACAGCAGAATTGTCCTAGCCTATGCTGATGGAGAACATGAAAGTTCTCCAAAACTCAATATGAGCAAAAGCTTGACTGTCAGGACAGGTTTTGAAACTAGATAGTTAAAAATGGAATCAAAACAAAAACCAAAAACCTTTACTATCATCAAAAAGAATCTCAGTACATAATAAGGTGGCTGTTTAGTTGAGACTTCAGACTTGCAGTGGTCCCCAAGATTAGTTCTGTCCATGACATGTCAGTAACTGTGCTTATTGAACAGACAAGAGAACATGTAAATAAATCTACTGAAAACATAACCCACCCCTGGACAGAAGGTACTTCAGGATAGCTCTGTTCTGTAAAGACCCCCGCAGGACAAGGAAGATCTTATCTTGTCTGGTAACCTTTATTTTTTTTGTGGGAGTGAGAAGGTCAAGTAAAAATTGCTTATAGTCAGAACTGTGGCCCCTGGTTAACAGACCTGCATATTTTCTCAGTTTCACCCTGTAATAGATTTGACAGCAACCATGTCCATCCATATTATCAAAACCTGAGAACTCCAGGTCAAGCACAACCGACTTGGCAGGGCAGGCCCTCTGCCTCCCAGCATCCTTGTAGGATGTGATGTTTCTTGCAGAATCATACACTAGTGATGCTGCTATTAAACTGAACTTGTGTCCTTGAGCCCATGAGAGAAGCCATGGGCAGAAAGGTGAGGAAGCTACCTCACCTGGAGTTTAAGAATGGGCCCCAGATGAGCAGAGAGGGCCACAGAAGAGCTGTGAGCCTCTAGTAGTCTGAGCATCTCCCACTGAGAGTGGGTGGAGCTTCTCCAGCAGGCACTTATCTCTAGCTGCTGCCCATGCCAATGACCAGTGCCAGGCCAGGAGCACCACAAGTGGCTGTGTGGGCTACAACATTATTATTATTATTATTATTGTTATTTGCATTCTAAGACATATTCATTAGTGAAATATCAGAAACCTCAGGGGCAGCATGTGCTTCTAATTCATTTTCCAATTGCATAATGAGCCAGGAGTGAAATTTTTAGGGTGAATTTAATTGACCTTTACAGCAACATCAGGCAGATTGGCTTAAATGCTATTAAAGCAAAATGTAACCTGGTGAGATTTTCTGGAAGGTTATCAGAAAATCTATCAAGTTGTTTTTCTTAATTTTCATCAAGAAAGGAAAAGAGAGATAGAGGACATAGTAGGATGAACAGACAGACAGAAGAAAAGAAATTTAAGGCAGGGTTGAGACAGGAAGAGAAGAGTGAGAGAAATGAAATGCTAGGAGAGGGAAGGGAGCCACACACATACCTCACTGATGACGAATTATATTTTAATTTAGAAATGTGGCTTAAAAAGCTGCAGCTAACCTACAAGTCACATTGGCCCAAAGTACTTATAACACTTGCAGACAGGCCAGTGCAGCCTTCTGTCAGTGATCATTTTGGTATTGCTATTTAGCTCTGTCCAGGTGAGCTCCCCTAGAAGAGAAGGCCATGTCTTCTTTTGGCAGCTGACAGAGACGTTCTTGCTGATTGCCCCTCACCAAGAGATATGCTCAGGTGTAATGGGGAAGCCAGAAAGCCTGGTGCTGGCTGATGACACACAAGTATTGGGAGACCATACCCTTTGGGGAAGGACTGGCAGTCAATGGCCAGGGACCAAAAGCCCATGGTTGGTCGGGCTCAAATCTCAGCTGTGTCTCCTCAGAGCGAAGTGGTTGGTATGTTGGGTGAGGCCCAGCGGCAGACATTAGACTCAACATCAGCCTAATAATCCTGGTATTACTAGGGTCTCAGGCACCCAGGTCTTTCTTAAAGTATAAAGCCAGTAACCAAGGGGAGAGAAATGTGCCCACAAAGGGTGTGAAGAACAGATAGAGAACACAGATCCCTCAACATGTCCACCAAGGAAGAGCAGACAAGAACTGAGGAGGCTGACAAGGTGGACAGCCTGTGACCCATGGCATAGAGCCACGTCTGATCGAGAAAGGGAGCATAAGGGGGGAAGATGAGGCAGAGCCAAGAGGCAGGGAAAGGCTTGGCCTTCCTGGAGTTTATATTGGATCATCAGGAGCAAGATGAATTATGTAGACCACAGGGTTCTCAATTAACTTCCCACATGGTTGGGACTCAGAAAGCATGTGGGGCTGAGTCAACAAGTGGAGACCAGCACTGCCAGCTGGAAAAGGGACTGGCGCTTGGTGCAGAGAGCAGTCAACACAGCAGGTCAGAGGCTGCTGTCCTCACAAAGGCCTGCTTGCAAGATGGGCCCTTGGCTAGCATCAGGGAAGCTGGATTTGGGGAGGGTCCTTCCTGTTTTCTAACTGATTTTCTTAGCTGCTGAGGCTTAGAGTGTTTGGATGAACAATGAGGTTTATGCTGGACACTTGCTTTCCTTTAGGGAGCCGGAGGTGGGGTCTTCATGACAGACCCCAATTAAGACCTTGGACATTGAGTCTCTTGTGAGCTTCCCTGGACTGAAACATCACATACACACACATTTCTGGGGGAAGAGTGAACACTGTGACCCCTCCTAAGGTCAACGACACCTCACATGCATTCCTCCAGAGAGTGCCTGTATCAGTTTCTGAGATTTCTTTTTGATCCTGAAAGAAGCTATAGATATGAACAGTGGCCCAATATAGACTCATTACCCCAGCAGTGACTAAGCTCTCTCAATGCTCAGAAAACTCTAATAGATATTGGAATTACTCATACATAAGAGACACGTTTCTTTCCTACCCAGGAACCTAAAGAGGGAGGGGGAGTAGGGAGGAAGTGAGAAAAAAAATTGCTCTTACTAATGAGAACAAATTTTATTAGTCTAAAAAAAAGAGAGAGAGAAAGAGAAAAATGAAAAGGAAGGAGGACTTCTACAATGGAGACACAACACATCTCAGCGTCTGTCCTTACTGTCATGGTCAACATATCATCCTTAATATATTTTTTGGTTGAATATTTACAACACATCAAGTATATCCCAAGCCTTCTACATACATGGACAGCAGTTGAAACCCACAATAAGGTACAATAAATAATGGGTAATAATGGTCCCTGTTTCTTAGATGCTGAGACCGAGGGACAGAGAGTTTGAGGTAGTTGTCCGAGACATATAGGTGGTAAATGACAGAAACAAGACCCCAAAGTGGTCTTCTTCAGGGAGACAAGGAATGTCTCAGACAAGGTGATGCCCCCTCATTCAATCCTGTTAGAAATGTGAAATATGATTGAAAAGGGGCAAAGATAAAACAGGACATGACCCAAAGGGGACTGTTTGAAAGGGACCTCTAATTGTCCCTTAGCAAATCTGAACTGTCAGGATCACACGTAGAAAAAACCATCTAAGAGAGAGAGGGTGTTGTCCCTGAGCCCCTTATTTTAAAGACATAAGAGTTTTCATGAAACCTTAATTTTCAAATGTTTTTCTCTTGTCTACTGGTCAGGATTATAAATTTATAGAGTGCTCTCAAAAATAACATAGAATATTTGCTAAATTGTGAATTCTATGAACATATCATTTTATCCTCTGAAAGTTGTACCCGGCATTAGGCAAGCAGCTAATGTGTCTATCAGATGGATGAATGGGTGGGCTGGATGGCTGCCTGGCTGTCTAGATAGATGGTTGGGAGGGGGGTGTGAATAGACAGATAAGTGGATGTGTTGGGGGGGAAGGGTGGGAGAAGATGAATTGAGGGCTGGATGGTTAAATAGATGGATAGTTGGAGGGAGGGATGAATGGATGAATGATGGATGGATGCCAAAGGTGAAAATAGATTTTTCAAAAATTGAAATAATTTCCTAGGAATAGAAGTATGGCAAACCCTTGCTCAGGCAAAGTTTTGTATGATCTTTATGTTCCCAGATTTCTGGATTAATTGGGTTGGAGGAGTAAATTTCTTTCTACTGCTCCGGCTCCCTCTGCACTTAGGTATCTGTGATTCCCCAGGTAGAAGCTGCAATGGAGAAACAGTGGGCAGAGGAATGGAGTTGCGTCACTCTTGTCAATTTCACCTCCTTTAGGGACGTGCAAGGAAGAATGAAGCCCCCAGATTGTGCATTAGTCTTTCTCTCGCTCAGTCTTAGTTTCAGAAGGGAGGATCCAAGCATGTAGATAGAGTCCTAGAACCTAGGAAGCCCTTAGGTCAAGGGAGTGTCAGTTTAGATTAGAACAAAGGACCGGCCACTGCCATTGCCTCCCTTGTGGGGACTCGTCTCACTTAACTTGGTGTCCTCTCTGTTATGCCTATGCAATAGCTTCCTTGGTCCCAGGAACTGGGGCTACTTATACATTTGTTGATTCATTGAACAACAGGGAGCACCTGGTTCTTTTGTAGGTTATAAAGATCCAAACAGGGTCCTTATTTGTCACAGTCCAATAGGGTCAACAGATAAAGAATTCCGTAATTGCAAAACAAAATGTCTAAATGTATGTGTGCGGTGGAGGCAAGGAGGGAGGGGGCTAGAAGGGAAGGGGCAAGGAGCAGGGAGGAAGAGAAGGAATGGGAGGGAAAGTGGAAGGCCTGGAAAGAGAGAACCCGCTCAGCACAATAACTGGTAGAAGCACGACCAACAAAGAGAAATGACAAACTATGTAAGACAGAAAAGAGTGTGGGCAGGTGGGTTTAAATTCCTGGCGAATGCAATGCAGATATAAAACATCACATGCGGTCCAGTCTCTTGAAGGGTTTCTCATGGTAAAACATGGGCTGGGAAGGAAGGTGAAGGATACGGAGCAGGGAAGAGACATCAGGGAGAGAGTTAAGGAGGAAGACTAATCAGGAAGCAGAAAATGAAGAGCCTTTGACGTTCTGTGAAGGAGCTGGTGTTCTTTGCTGCAGATGACGAGATGGCATTGGGATAGCGTGATCAGATTTCTATTTTAAAAAGGTCATATAACAGAAAGGTGGCAGCTGATTAGATGTGGGTAAGCAGCAGATAAGGAGACTGGTGAGGAGACAATAACATGGGCTAGAAGAGAGATAACAGGCCAGAATTAAGGCTTAAGCAATGAGAATGGGGGAAGATACACATGTTTGAGACATCACTTAGTGAGGGGAGGGAAAAGGACTAATCCTGACTGGATTTCAAATCACTGTTTTTCCTGCTTGATTGTCCTATGGGAATAACAAAGAAAATGGTGAGACTCCTCTATCTATGAAAGAAACGCACACCAGAAAAGTCATACATTTTCACTGTTAAATGAAGGTGCAGCCTATGGGAGAGGAGCAGAGAGGAGAAATGATTATTTCCATCCACACTCACGGCAGGGTCTGTCAGTGGAACTGGGAAGAGGGGCGGGATTGGGATAGGCCAACAGGAGACCGATGGACCAGGACGTTGGTGAGGAAAAAGATGCAGTGGTGGGAACAAAGCATGTTCTGAGCAGGAAATAAAATAACTCAGCATTTATAACTCAGCAAGATGTATATAGACAGGAATTTGGAAGATCATGATGGAAATACAGAGGGTGAAGGAATTTAAATGTCAAGTAAAAGAGTTTGAGGCTTGTTACCTGGAAAAGAGTTTCCCTAAATCTGCTCAGTGGAAGACCTGGGGTTGAGATGTTTATAACTGCCTTGTGAAATGAGAGGATTATGGTTAAATTTCACATGGAAAGTGCTGGATTAAATTAAGTTAAACAAGTTCCATGGCTAATGGACTTTCTAGAAGCTTTAATATATACAGAGAAGAATAAAGGTTCAGGCATACAGAGAAAGCAAAGGAGAAATAAAAGGGGGAAGCACAGGATTGAAAATTCATAACTCAGATCTAAGTCTAGATGTGTGATTGTTGAAATGTGTGAGCTTAACAAGTCTGTACTTTAACATGCTCGTCTGTAGACTGGGCTAATGGTGGCTCAGCACTTGGAGATTAAGTCTCAAAGATGGGCACGCCTATTTTCAATGTTTCAAATGTATAGATAAAGGAAGACATATATCTACAAAGGGCAGTTGAGTCAAAGTAATATTTTTAGTGGAATCATATCAACTCAGCATGGTGACGCTGGATATCTCCCACACTCGATCATAAGGTTTGTGAGTGAAAGGAATCTTCTTTTTTTTTTTTTTTTTCATTTAATTTCTGGCATCTAGAGCAGGCCTGGGGACACAATAACTCAGTATAACTCAGTAAATATTTGTTCAGTTTATGAGTAATGCTTACAGGTCATTTTGAATGGCAGATAGACAGATATAGATAGATCTAGCTATTTATTTTAATCTAACTATATCCATCTCCTTATCAACATCTATAATATATTTATATCTATATATCTACATATCTTCTTTATTAAAGGAGAGAATGAGGTGTGGCTGGATATAAATTTGGGCAGATAATCTTGAAAATGGTGTCATGGGTATCAAAGAAATTAGTGTTATTTACTGAAAAAAATGTAGGCTATTAGAATTGATAATCCTTTGTATGTGTCTTAGTTATGCAATTATTTGATATATGATTTTTTATATATAAGAAGTCACTGTATTTGATGTTTTCAAGAACATTGCTATACTTTAAGGAATGGAGATTCTGCAGTAACAGTGAGATGTGGATAAAATCAACATTGCAGTCAGTGTATGGCGAAGTGAGTGTATGATGCAGAAACTGAGACCATAAACACAGAATCGTTTTATTGGATCCACTGCTGCCAACACCAGTGCACCCAACACAGTGGTACACCCTAGTGTGGTATATTAAATAGGCATAGACTGTCTCACCAATCCAACAGTCCCTTCTTTCATTCATTCAACAAACATTTATTGGACATCTACCATCTGTCAGGCGTGGGGATCTTGCAATGAACTCCATAGTCTATTTTATACATAATTCAATAAAGCATCTGTGATGTGTCAGGCACTGAACTAGCAACTTGAGATGCCAAGATGAACAAATGCACAGAATCCATCCCCAAGGATGGATCCCCTCAGTCAAAATCCACTGAGGAAGGTGAGGGTCTCAAATCTGCAGGGAGCACAGGCACTACCCAATGATATAAATAAGGAAGAGTATGAGAAGCGACATCCATTGCATTTGCTATTAGAGAATTTTGGCCATCCTTGAAAGAGACACTTAAGGAGAGTTGTTTAGAAGAAAATTAAAAGGCATTAACTCAAGGAGTAATGGAAAGCAAGAAAATGAAGGTCAGGAAAGGTATACAGCTATTTTAAGGAGAGTTGACAGTGACAGGAAAAAGAAAAAGAGTTGGTAGCTTGGGGAATGGCAGGGGCAAAGGAAAGATTTGCTTTTTGTTTCATATGTTTTGTTTCATTTATTTTTTTAGGATGAGGAGGATCTGAGATTGGTGGTAGGGAGTGGAGAACTTAAAATGTGAACACTTCAACTAGATTTGCAAGCAAAAATTTTCAGTCTTCTATTGCCTCTGAAGTTGGTATGGAGAGGCCACAGTTACTTTCCTTCAAATTAATATCTCAACATTATGGATGTATCCAAAATAACCTAGTTTCCCTTAGCAACTGATTCCATTCACTTTCTTTTAACCTCTTTAGGGTGTCAGCCTGTACCATGTCACGGAGTAGCAAGTCGCATGTACTTACTGCCTGCTGGGTAAAGAAGTACTTCATTTTAATTGCTCTAAATTTACCATTTCTAAGCTGCATGCAATGCCTATTTGTTCTGATGATCTGGAATTGCCAACTCATAGGTGTCCCTCCCCAGATCTGTGACTGGGGAGTCTCAGTTCCATGGGCTCTCTCCCCAGCACAGGCACCGCTTTGGTTCCTACGCTCTCTCTCCTTCTAGGTATTCTCCCCATGGAGGATGCAACTATCTGTACACAGTTCACCCAGACACCACATCTCCACATTCATACTGCAAAACTAGAGAAAAGCTGAATCCCAATTTACCTGGGATACCCACTGTCCAGGAATTGTTATTAAGAGAGTCCTATTTAGGGCTTCCCTGGTGGCGCAACGGGTTGGGCGCAGCACTATGAAGCTCTCCAGAGCCACTACAGCACGAGTTTGATACCTGGCCAGGGAGATTCCCACATGGCACATGAGACCTCTCCTGCCTCGCCCCCTGCTCCCCTCAGCAGTGTATTTCAGTCAATCTTCCCGTTCTGCTCCCCACTCTGTCTTTGGTGAATCCTCTCACCAGCCCACACCTCTGGCTAGCTTGTATGCATAAATAAATAAACCTTTTTTTTTTTTTAAAGAGAGAGTCCTATTTACTCTAAAAGCAACCCCAGCTGGACAATTACTTAAATGTTCACCCTACTTAAAAACCTCTAATGTCTTCTGTGGTTATTAAAATAAAATCCAACTCCAATGATTCTGGCCAGAGTGTTCCTTTATCTACCTCCCTGAACTCATCCCTATCTTTTCCCCAACTCATTATGCCCTCCCCACACTAGCTCTTCTGTTTCTCCCAAAACTGAACCCACCCTGATGTTGAGACTTGAGCACAGTCCCTTCTGCTATATGGGGTACTAGCTTCCTTACTTCTTTCTGATTTCAACTCACACGCCACATCCTCAGAAAGTTCACTAGCCACACCAAACACATGGAGCAGCCTGCTCCCTCAAAAAAATCATATTACAATTTTTATTGGTTTTCTTTCTTTCTATTTATTTCATTTATGTATTTAAAATGAAGTATTCATTAAATTAATTTTTTTCTTTTTTAAACATTTATTGTTTTTTATTTACGCATACAAGAACTGGGGTGTGGGTCAGAGGCATGGGGGTGAGAGGATTCATCTGAGACAGATTGGGGAGCAGAATAGGTAGATTTGCTGAAATACACTGTTAAGGGAGGCAGAGAGTGAGTCAGGAGAGGTCTGCTGCACCATGTGAGTTAGCTCCCTAACCAGAGATTGAACTCATGCCATAGTGGCTGGCAATAGCTTGATAGTGCTGAGACTTTAACCCCTGAGCCACCAGGGAGGCCCATAATTAATTTTTCTTGAATTCTCATGAGCACAGAAATTTTCTTCATTCTGATTTTGTTATTTGTCACTGTACCTTTTTTCATAGACACTAGGTCCCTAAGAGAAGGACCTAGTTGCGTGTCATGTATGGCTATGCTTGAGGGCACCTCTTCCACCTAGGGTCCCTTCAACATGAAGACTGGCCAGAGACCCTCTGGGAACTACTTCAGGGTTAGGATCCTCTGGAAAAAACACAGCTTGCTCCAAGCCCCCCCAGTTGTGAGAATCTTTTATTATTATCAACATTTTCCTCGTGTGCCTAAGAAAAAGTGTTCACAATGTGTCCCAATATGTCTGGGCTGCTTTCCTCACTGTGCACTGCATTGTATAATGTCCTTCCACTGTATAATTTCTATTATGAGCAATTTCGCAGAACTCCTGAAAAAATATTTCATGGAATATACAGGGGTTTGTAAATCATTCATTAATTGTGTCAGTACGCACAATGTAGAAGTGTATAAATCTATCCTTACAGAAGCAGCAGTTTACAATGATGTTGTTTTCAAAAGAACCTGCTTCACAATATCCTTGAGAAGGGGCAAAGAGTTATTACACCTACTAACAGATGAAAGATGTAAGTTTAAATGACTAGGTTATTAATTCAAGATCATGTAGTGGCCAAGCTGAGATGACAGGCCAGATTCCCTGACTCCTTCATGGTCCTCAGAATTGACCTTCTTTCTGTACAGACAGTTCTCTAAATATTTGCTACAAATATAGCAGGACAAATGCTGCAGAAGCTTAACACAAAAGCATTTATAAAGAAACCTGCATGCCATGTTTATTATAGCACTACTTACAATAGCCAAGATGTGGAGACACCCTAAGTGCCCCCAAAGCGATGAAGGGATGAAGAAGAGGTGGTATATACAGTGAATACTACTCAGCAATCCAAAAAATAAACTCATGCCATTTGCAGCAACATAGATGGAGCTGGAAAGTTTATGCTAAGTGAAATAAGCCAGAAAGAGTAAGAGAACTACTGGACGGTTTCACTTTATACATGGAATATAGAAAAAAAAAAATGAAGGGTCAGACAAAGGCAAATTTCAAAACAAACCCTTGGGAAATGACCATAGATCTTCAGCTTCCAGAGTGCAGGTGGGAGGGAGAGGGCTGAATACGGGGGGAAGAACACAATGGAGTATGGTGGAGGGCTAAGTGAAAGACAGATTTCAGATGTTTTCACTCATGTGTGGAATATAAATACCCAGAAAACAATTACACAGAAACAATGGAAAGAATAAAAACTTGAATGTGGCAAAAAAAAAAAAAAAAAGGGAAGATAATGGTTACAAAAGGGAATAGGGGAAAGGGCAGAGGGCAGGAGGAGGGAGGGTGGGAAATGGGGTATAGGCATGGGTGGTTTGGTAGAGGGAAGAAAACACATGGTCTACACATTCCCTTTATTAATGAAACTGATTCCTGTCATTCTGTGCATGTACAACATGTATATGAACTGGGCTTAAGGAAAGAATTGTGTACCTTCTTTCAGTTCTGAGTCTCTGAATATACGGGCTATAGGTATATAATGAACAAAATACTGATTTTAATCATGACAAACTATATTCATATATCAATTAGATCTGTGTACAGTTATCTGGCAGCTACAGGTGGCTATTTAAATTTAACTTAAATAAAATTAAATAAAACTTTAATCCTTAGTCATACTAGACACATTTTAAGTGTTTAAAATCCACATGTGGCTGGTGGTTACTGAACTGAACAGCACAGATGTAAAATATTTCTATCACTGCAGGAAGTTTTATTGGACAGCCCCAAACTAGTGGATTTCATTGGGCATGTGAAGAAATTTGCTAATCAAGGAATCTGTCTATAACAAATCCTTGGTCATAGAAGAGAAAGCACTCAATTTGAAAACTCTTTAACATAAATACATGCTCACAAAAAATAATTCTTGTAACTAAAGCAGAACAGGAGGAAAAAATATGTTCAATGAATATACTATCACCATTAGCAACTGTTTACAGCATTTTACCAAAACAATTGTTATCAAAGTCATCTAAAGGATTTTGAGAATCTTTCAAGATAGGAAAACACATGGATCAGAATCAGTTTAGGGTAGTGGTTCTCAAAATATAGTATGCCTAATATAGAATCATCTGAAGGGCTTCTAAAAATACACCACCAATGTTTCTGATTCAGTGTGTCAGGGCAGAGTCTTAACAATTCATATGTCTTACAGGTTCCCAGGAGATGTTGGGGTCTCCTGTATGCATAGGGGTATGTGGATGGGGAGCATCTGGACACAATTTGAGAAAGACCAGTCCAGTCTCTGAGATGGTGACAAAAAGGTGACCAGCCATTCTGGTTTGCCCCAGACTGGAAGATTTCCTTAAAAATGAGATTTTTATGCTAAAACAAGAAAAGCCATAGGTAGAGCTTGACAAACCTGGATGAGTTGTTCACTCTACATGGTAGTGAAAACAAAGCACTTTGAGGGTCAGGGCACAATGGGAACTTAAGAGACAGGTTCATCAGTACCTATGGAAGTCATAAATGAATGATCTGCCATGAATCTTTCCCTATGCTAAATATATGCTCCTTAAGGGCAGAGTCTCAGGTTAGTCTCTTCCCATTACTAGCATCTAGCAGGGGGTGAGGTATACAGTAAGTGTTCTAAAAATGTCTATGGCTGAATATTGAAATGAATGAGTGGTGAATGGATGAAGAGATGGGTAACTGGGTGGGTACATGCATGGTAGGATGATAGTTGGATGGATGGATGGGAGGATAGATTGGAGGAGGATGGATGGATGGATGGATGGGTACGTGGATGGAGCTAAATTCTATCCTTTCCCTGATATAGCCAATGGTAAACTAGCTCTCACTCTAATAATCAAATCAAATTTAAAAATCCTAGTGTGTTTGAGTTTATATCCAGGTAGATGAGGAAGACCTGGCCCTGTTCCAGAAGGTGCTCTTTCTGGAAATGATTCCATAAGCATCTTCAGGACAGGGAGGTAGCAGTATGTTCCTGCCAGCCTAGCTCTCTCACAAAACTTATTCAGTCTGCTCTTTGGGGAACCTTCCAAAACCTACAAAAAAGACAGTTCAGAGTGAAGCCAAAAAATAAAATGTAGAAGAAAAAGAAAGAAATAGTTTCAAAGGATGGTACTGAAAAGTAAGAATTACTGTTTTAGAAAAATTAAGGATGTGCGGCCTCTGTTGTATAAATGTTCCGTTTGCTCAGAAAGAATCTTGTCAGTGAGCAGGCAAGAGATCAAGGTGACAGGGAGGGCAGTTTTGAGCCTGTTAGATATTAATTTCCCATAGATCATTGGTCCGTCCTCTCCTTGTTTGAAGTTGCCAAGGCTGAGGCTTCAAAGTACACAGGACTGCCATTCTGCGGAGCTCACGGCTCCATGGGGAGCCGCCTCAGCAGGTTTTAACTCTGTCCCTGCAGGAGCCTTCCTCACTCTCCCTCTCTGTCAGTTGCTGTCTTTCTCTCTATTCCGGGACATCAAGGACAATTCTATCAGCAAGTCCAGCAGCTGGTAATAAAGCCAGCTCCCCAACATGGTGAGTGTCCCGAGCCCTGGCTCCACACAGGCAAATTGATTAAGGAAATGAAATGAAAAGAAACCTAAGCCCTTCCACAGAACTCTCACCAAAAGGAGAACTTTTTCCTCCTTGCCTCCATCTCCCTCTTTACATTTTTTCCCCCACCAAAGTTTTGTGGCATGTGTGGGTCACTCTTGCATCCACCTTTGCCAGTTATTTTTAATTCTTTTTTTTTCAGGGTGGTATGAAAATGAGTACTTGTTATTCTTTTTTTTTTAAACAATTTGTGTGTGTGTGTGTGTGTGTGTGTGTGTATAATTACATCATTCTTCATTTTTGTACAATGTTTGATTTCTCCTCTCAAGTGTAGTCCTCATAGAATTTCCACCACCAATTCACCTGTGTACCATCCTATAGAGCCTTGTGCTCTCCCCACCCTCATTTTAAGCCCTCTCCCTCCCCCTAGTTGTCTTGATGGCTATTTCTTGGTGGGAAAGGTTCCCGCCTTCAAGTAGTTCATTTCTTGGTAGGACAAAAATAGCAGTGGGTCCTAAAAAGTGCTCTTCTGGAGATCTGTGTAAGAAAATGTGACACCAACGAGGGTTGTTGTCCCCTGTGGTGAGACAAAGAACACGCCTTTATCTGGAAGGTTTCTCCTGCACCCCCACTCACCAGGCCTTCCCTTTTCCCTGAGTCTGCAGGGTTAAGGACAAGCTGGAGTTTGAGAGGAGTCTGCAACTCAGCAAAGGAGTTTGGGGCCACAAGCATCTGAGTAACAATGCTAGGAAAAACTAGCCTTTTTTCCTGAATTTGGATAAAAATGCCCTTTCTTAAATTTCCTAAAGTATAAAAACCATGATGAGAGGAAATGCTAGCTCCAAACCAAAAATCATTATTTTTTACATTAGAAAGAGAACTGGCTTCTTGATGGGGGCGTATTTTAGTCACTTGGGACTGCAGGGTGAGATTGTGACATGCAGGCACCAAGCTGTGCGTGTTTCAGGCCCTTTACTGACCAGTATTGGACAAATTTATGATTTTAAGGACCTGCTTGCCATATGGAACCAAGGCTTTCAAATATCGGGATCTCCACTATAGTTTTTATTGTCATTTAATCATTTCCTTAGATCCATTTGACACCAATAATAACAATCTAAATTGGAAAAAATCTACTTTAGACTTGGCAAAGTAAACTAACCACAGTAAAATTTGTTTCACCCGGGATGAAAGTGACATCCCAGCTTAGGTGCAGCCACTCAAGGGCATATGCTCACTCACTAACCGTATCAAGACATCGTGGGAGAATTGGCAGCCTACAGAATGGGAAGACAAAGCAGGAGGGCAGCGAGGACATCTCTGTGCATGCAGCTCAGCTCGGTAGACACAACTGCTGAGAGAAGACTGAGAAATCACCCGCTGGCTATTCTTCTAATCAACAAAACCTATGGGTCAGCGCCCTGCTGTCAGCCGCACCTGAATTAAAGATGGTGCAGTTTGTTTATAGTAATTTCCTGCCAGGTCATTTATTGACTGCACAATCGCAGCCAAATCCGATGGCCAAGCCCAACCCTCTGACCTCCGTGAGAGCATTGATTGCTGCTGCTCACCTTATTAGACCGTTCTCCTCGGCAACCACTACCTACCCAAAGGAATTTCAGCTAATCCTCCTTGTTTGTTTGTTTCTTGGTTTTCTTTAAGCGAATGGAGGACAATGACCTCATACTTGGAAAGACGAGACAAACTTCCATGTTAAGGAGAGAAACCTACCTCTGTTGGGTCATGCTTTCTACTCTGCATCTCCCTAGTGGAAATACATGCACATTCTGCAGAGTCCGGGAGAAAAGCGTGGCTGCCTGTGTGCAGTGATACTTGCTAAGCTCAGAGCCAAATGGAGTGTGGAGGCCAAACAAATAACACTAGCTTTATTTTTCTGTTGGTTCTGAAGGACTAATTTCCTATAATAGCTGCAAGGATGCAGATTTAATCTAATGAATGGACTAAGCAAATATTCATCGTCTATTATTAATAGTGCAGCAATCCTTCAAACAGTTTAACTGCTAACCCAAACACCCAAAGCAACAGCTGTGAATGTGAAAGTGCATTTTACCTGCCAATAGAATGATTTCATGTGTTCACATTTTCACTAATATTAGCAAGCCATTAAAGCTAATCCTCGGTATTAGCCTGCTATTAATGGTCACCGTAACCTACTCTTAGCATCTGAGTGCAGACCACATGCCTTTAGATCAGAGGTCTTAACTGGCATCCAAAGATGAATTTTAGCTAATCTCTAATTGCCTCTCATATTCTATGCAATATATATATATATATATATATATATATATATATATATATATTAGTTTTTTTAGTTTTTTTTTTTTTTTTTTTTTGCCGTGGGGTCTCTTCAGGGAAGGGCCATAGTCCTCAGTAGACTCAAACAACTACTTTACTCAAAACATATTAGGATCAACTGCTCTACATTATAATCCTTTCTGGGAAGAGGATCTGTGTCTCCATCTTCCTCTAAATCCTTACTCTGTCTAGGCATGGGCTTTGCTTGAAGCAAGTCACTGGTAAACTGAAATAACTAAGCTTAAAAATCTAACTATTGGAAGTTCATTTAGTCTCATATAACTATTATTATAAGGAGGAATGGCTATACACCTGGTTCATGTTTTATACATTTATTTTTCCAAATTTTTATTGATGTACCATTGGTTTACATCCTTGTTAGTATTTTGGAAATAGAGGCTATCTCCCTTCAGGTGTAGTCACACATGTCCAAAGCACCCAAAGCCTCCCCACTAGTCCGTTGTGCTCTCCCCCACCCTGTTTTCACAACTCCCCGACCCATCTCCCTCCGGATGCCTCAGTTCCATGGTCAGCTTTCAAAGGTTGGTTTTAAAGTTTGTCTGACTCTTTGTATACACCTGTTTTATAGATGAAAAAACTCAGTTCTCTAAGCAGCAAAACAGCTTATATAAGAAAAGTCAGCCTCTTGGCAAGGAATTATTTAGGGCACCCTTTCCTGGAAACAATGAAAAGTAATATAAGGTAGTGGCTCAAATAGCACTCCTTAATTTATGGGAGGAAAAAAAAGCTGTGTTGGAACAGCACAATGCACTATGATGTAATTGTAAGAGCAGAGACCCAAAGGAGGAGATTTGGGTTCTAATTCTGGCTCTTAATAGTTCCTAAAGTGTGATCTGAAGCCAAGATGATGCCTCCCAGAGCTGGGTGAGAGAACTGAGGGGGATGACAGATATAAAAGCTCTTTGTAAAATATAAGTATAGGTAATTAATAGTATTTTGAAAATGAGCATGCACATTAATGCTATTATCAAAGGTCAGAAGGAAGTGGATCTCTTCATGAAGCATGGAAGGAGAGGTTGATATAAGACATGAATGCTTCATGGGGTGCATGTGTTCTTTGTAATAACATCTATCCTGACCTTCCCCATAGATTTGCAGGCAGCTGAAGGCTACCTTACTATAGATAATATCATATCATGAGGAAAGCCATAGATGAAAAGGATTCCAAATGGTCACAGTTTCACCATATTCGAAGAGGAGAAATGGGATGTGCTATTTAGTACAAATAATCAAGAAAACTTCAACTTGAGATTTTGCTACTAGGGAGGTCCTATGTCTTTGTATAAAGCTATCAAATCACTTATTTGTCTAAAATCCAAGAGAAAAGGTAAAAAGTTAGACCTGCATGGAAGAAAGGGAATTGGATGAGATTAAAAATATATACATATATTCAGGAAATCTTGTATTTTCATACCAACTTTATATCTGAAGTTGAGAACCTCTAAAAACTATTTCATCCAAGTGATATAACACATTTATATGAAACTCAAAAAGCTCTGTTCAAAAGGAGAAAATAAAGAATAGACAAATAGTGTTTCATTCATTCATTAAGCATTTTACAAATATATACTGGGCATTTCCTATCCAATGATTTTTTTCCAGTTTCCCCTGATATTTATGCCCTTAGGTGAATCCCTCCCCTTTTGTATGGACTGAACCTAGTGACTTACTTCTGTTAACAGAGTACAACACAAGCAGTTGGAGGCCCTCATTCTTTGACTTTAGGATTTTTTTTTTTTAAGTTCATCTAGGATTTTATTTTTAGTTTTTAGGAATGCGATGATTAAAATTAGCGTGTTTTAAGTTATTATAGAAATGACAAATTAATGAATTGCAGATTGTTCCTAAAATTTACTTTTGTGAAAGCAACTTACTATATCCCAAATTTTACCTCAGTGAATATAAAATATTTCATTTAAAAATAATACCTTTTCTACAATCATGAACAATGATTCTATAATCAAAGGGGCTCTGTAATCAATAAATTTGGAAAACACTGAATACTGATACGAGGTCATCCTAAGAAATTTTACACATTGTTAACATATAAACAGTTGGAGTAGACCTGAAGAAGGGAAGAAAAACCTGTTTAACTTTGTTTTGACATTAGAATTCTCCAAATTGATTGTGCAGAGGGGTGTGTGTGTGTAGAACCTCTAAAAGACTATGGCTTCCATCTTGCTCCCATTGGCTCTTGCTCTCTCACTGGCTGCCTGACTGAAGTGAGCTACCAGGTAGGGAACGACCATGTAGAGAGCTCCAGGTGGGCAGGGATGGCGCTCATGGCGGCCCTTTGCCCACAGCGCAGGAAGACTTGAGTCCTGCTAACAGCCACTAGAGTGAGCCTGAAAATGGTTCCATTGCCATAGACACTGAACACAACAACAGCCCAGTAGACACCTTGGTTCCAGCCTTATGCTGGATCCTGAGCCAGAGGACCCAGCTGAGCCATGCCTCTGACCCAGAGCAGTTGTGAGAAAATAAAGGGGTTGCTGTAAGTCACTAACTTTAGAATAATTGCCTGTAAGTCACTTACTTTAGAGTAATTTGTGGCACAAGAACGAATAACTAATACACCACATCCCAGGCACTACGCTGAGTGCTCAATAAAGGTGTGCAGGTTCCTAAAGTTTCTGATTTTTTTTAAAAGATTTATTTATTTATGTATACAAGAGTTGGGGTGTAGGCTAGAGGTGTGGTAGGGTGGTGGTGAGAAGACTAACCAGACACAGAGTGGGAGCAGGACAGGAAGATTGACTGAAATACACTGCTGAGGGGAGCAGAGGGTGAGACAGGAGAGGTCTGCTGTGCCATGTGGAAGCTCCCTGGCTGGGGACTGGCCAGTGGTTGCCCAGAGCTTCATAGTACTGAGACTTAACCTCTTGCGCCACCAGGGAGGCCCAAGTTTCTAATGTTTTTAACTGATATTCTGCTTGAAAATTAGGCAGAGCTTCTCTAACAAACAAATCTGCCTATCCTAGGTCCTTGCTTAGAACCCATCCCAGCTCTCTATCACCTACGTAATAAGACACAACTCATTACCTTGGTGCCAGTCTGGCCCCTAGCTTACACTGCAGCTCCCTGCCCCTACGTGCCACTCCATAGTCACTCTTTGCATCCCAGAAACATTGAGCTGCCTATTCTCCCATGTGCCACAAGACATATTTCCAAGTATGCCTTTGTTCTGAATCTCCAGTCCAGCTAGTTTTCCCTAAGCCCGCTCCTGGCCTTTGTATCTCCATAAAGAAAGTCCACATATCCACTGGGAGCCTGATAGGACAGCTGTTCTCCCCCAAAGCTTCCTTGATCCTCACAGAGTTACAGGGCAGTCCTCTGGGTGCCCATAAAAACTTGGGGTAGTGGTGCCATTATCTGCATGACAAATACAGCAACTGTGCATTCCCCTGCATCTATCTGTCTCTGAGTTTCAACTCCAAGTCCTAAGGATGGGTCAATACCTATTTACCATGAATCCTTAGCATTTATCATAGTGCAGATGAGATAACACATGCTGGGTGGATAAATGAAGGGATGAAGGGCACATTCCTAAGCTTATTTAGAGTATATTGAATATGGTCACTAGCAAGGGCACCAAACTAAACCTGAAGCTCATTGTGGGCAAAGATCAAGTTGGGCTTACTACAAAGCAGATAGAACCAATTGCAATGAGACTGACAACCAGGCAATTTACAAATGAAATAGCTCAATCTCCCACTTGGAAAACTGCTAATACCACCGATTTTCGGCTGTATCATCAGAGAATTGATAAGTCAGAAATTCCTACTAAGACATTCTTATTCCATTAGTTGGCTTACAAGGGTGTGATAGGGAACCTCAATCATTGTATTTCTGTGTCTTTGATAAAGAATGACTTGGGATCAACAATGATGGCAGATAGTAATTAATGTGGATGGCAGATATACTGGGTCCTGACAATGTGTCCAGTCTCCTGATTCATAAAATAAACAAGTAGTGTAGTTTTAGAGATAGAAGCAACCTGACTAGCAAGGTCCAGACTACTCTTCTCAGTGTACAGAAATGGCAGTTTCAATGTACTTGTCCTCTACATACGCTAATCTCTCTACAGAAACCAACACAGGCAGGACACAGCAACAGTTGTCATTAGTGGAAAGCTGCAGCAGTAAAGAAAGCAGACAAACTCTTACCTAAAAGATAAAAACAATAGTGGTGAGGATAGGAAAATATCTCCTGCTTTGTAAAAAGGCAATGCAAATAGAAAGAATTGTTCAAAATTGTTTTCAAACTCATCGATTGGGCTGCAGTGCTGTTAGAGCAGAGGCTTGCCTACATTTGACTCAGGCTTTGGAAAGGATGACATAGAAGACAAGGTTAAAGCAAAGGGACCCCCTATATATTTTATATATTCTACATGGGAATGTCTTTCCCATTATAGAGATTTAACAGGACTTCCACCCTCCAAATGTGGTTCTTGATCTCAGACATTTTCCTAGTGCTAAACTTTTTTTTAAGATTTTTAAAATTTTATTATTTTATGCATACAAGCTGGGGTGCAGGCCAGAGGCGTGGGGCGGTGAGAGGATTCATCAGAGACAGAGTGGGGAGCAGAACAGGCAGATCGACGGAAATACACTGCTGAGGGGAGCAGAAGGCGTGGCAGGAGAGGTCTGCCGCACCATGTGGGAATCTCCCTGGCTGGGCGTTGAACTCATGTCACCGCGGCCAACAGCTTTGCAGTGCTGCACTTTAATCCGCAGCACCACCGGGGAAGCTCCTAGTGCTAAACTCTTAAGCATGATGAGAAGATCTGTTTTTGAGATAAGAAATGATTATTCAACTCTGATGTCTGGCTTGATGTTTCAGCTGTAGCATGTGGGGAGAAGAGGAGAGAATATTGCTAGCTTCCAAATACATGTGAAGCAAAGACCATCACTCCATTCTCAAAGGGACTACGTGGCTTCTACACATGAATTTACCCCAAATGAGTCCTACATGCAGATTTCTATTTCTGTACCTTCCCTAGTCTTGTCTTACATTATTTGTCATTATTATTAGCAATTATGTGTATTAATATTATAAGTTTTATAAATAAAATAATTGTGATACATAATTAAATATCCATTAGTAATCGCTAGATTTCAAAGACCAAACTAAACAATTTGTTATTTAGTTTTCATCATGACTCAATATAGTGAACATTATTATTATGTCTTTACAAAAGAAGCCAACGTTAGGACACTGTAGTTAGGTGCCTATGGCCTGTACCTAACAACTAAATAAAAGATACAGAGTTAAAATTAAGTCATGGTCACAGAACCAGAAACTGTACCTTTTACTTTATGATCAAGTACTTAGTTTAACATTTTTATGTCAGATTCTCAGAAATGAGTTCTTTCCCAAGGCAGGTTTTGCTAAACTTTCTAGTTCTTGTTTGCTCTAACTCTGGTCCCAGGCCATACCCTTCTTACATTTCTGTAACATATGAACCAAACCCATAACTAGGGCACTCCCCGACCTGAGAGCTACTGCTAATCCTTCTGGGTCCTCAGCAGAGTTCAGAGGCACACATATTCTCAGGATCTGTATGTATCCATATGTAGTTGAGCCTTGAGCAATGCGCCAACACTCCATGCCCACAGTCGAAAATTTACATATGATTTATAGTTAGGGTTTCACGTGGGAGAATTCAGCCAGTGGACATCCAAGTTTGGGTGAATCCAGGAATGTGGAATCATAGATAGAGAACACACACACGTCTACACGCACACACATAAATGCATTAAGACAATTCAAACCAATGTTGTTCAAGGGTCATAGATATATGATTTTATGTGTGTGTGTATATATACACACCCTTTTACATATATACATATATACAGATAACTTTTAACTTAAAAATCAAATAAAAAATTAAAATTAAAAAATACTTGAGAGCTGATAATACAATATTAAATGTCAAAATGTGTAGGATACAACTAAACACAACTGTTGCTGTGTCCTGCCTGTGTTGACAAAATTAAAATTACAAAAGATTGAAAATAGTGAACTAGTTATCTGATGAATGAAAATAAGAGTCAATCCAAAGAACATATAGAATAAAGAAAATAATAAAAATAAGGGAATATACTATCAAAATAAGGAAGAGATAAAAATCCTAAAGGACTGTTAAAGCGGTTCTCTCTGCAAAGATCAACAAAACTCTTAAGCCTCTATTAACACAGTTTAAAAAAAACACAAGAGAAACGGCACAAATGCAAAATAGTAGAAAGACAACAAACCAGTGCATATAATAAATTCAGGAGACTCTTTCAATGAGAGAAACAAAATTTACTGATAAATCTGAAAATAACTATCAAATGAACAACTAAAGACATGGAACATCAAATTAGAAATGTAATATTTAAAACAAAATGTTATTGAAACTTAAAACCCAAATACTCACTCCTAAGCACAGTGGATACAGATAAGTTCTGACAAAAATACAACAGACAAATTAAAATGTTTCAGAGAGGATGGAAAGATCACTGGTTAAGCTAGAATAGTCTTGAAATCAAAACCAGAAGATAGAAGCAGAAAAGGAAAAGCATCCACTACTCTTACTTATTGAGATGCTAATTTCAGAGATGTCTTTCTTTTAAAATGACCAAGTTGTTTTATCCTAGGCATACAAATGTGGTATAATTTTAGAAAACGCATCAATATACTAGGTTGCATGAATGAATTTGCTGCTGATTTCTGCAGGACAATTTTGAGCAAGACTTCTCGAGCACACCAAGAATCTGAGGACCTTGTTCAATGCAGATTTTGCTTAGCAGGCCAGGGCTGGCCCAAATGCTCTGCATATTTCACAAGCTCAGTTCTAGTGCTCCTGAGATTGGTCTGTTGATCACACTTTGAGAAGCAGTGATGAATATGACTAATCTTGAAGGAGAAGATTTCCATTTTAGTCATAAACTCTCCCCACCTCCATACTCGAATATGAACACCAGCCCATCCAACCCCACTTATTTATGGCCCATATTGTTTTTCTGTTTGTTTTTTTGAGCCAGGCTCTGGTGACAAGTAGCAAATTTATTCAGTAAACTTCTGGAATGGTTGGTCAACCTTAAGAGGAGAAAAAACACCCGCTGTTATTTATTTCAATAGATGCAAAACAAATGTGATACATTCATGATGGAAACAGAAAGAAATCAATATTATAAGCAATTCCCTTAACTTGAAAAAGGAAATTTACAAAAATGCATGACAAAACATCATATTTAACAGCGAAAATGTTAGAAGCAATCATTGTAATGTCAGGAACAAAACAAGGATGTTCATTCTCACTGCTTCGGTTCAACAAGTAGGGGAAACAGAATCAGCACAGCGAAGTAACACAAAGAGATTAATAATAAGAATTAGAAAATAAACAACAAACCATCCTGTAATGGTTTCTAATGATATGATTATCTATTTAGGAAACCCAAGTAAATCAAAAGATTAATTATAATTAATATGTTTTTTAAAAAAGTTGCCATATATAAGATCAATATAGAAATATTAATTAAATATTTAAGCACAAGCCACATGCAAATACAAAGAAATTATTAGAGGAGACATTATTTATAATGGCAACAAAAACAGGATTGGTGAAAATGACTGCATAAAATATGTGGAAGAGTTTTACAGCAAACACTATGAGATTTTTATTGAAAATCTAAAAATGGGACCTGAATAAAGGGAAACACATTGCATGTTCATGGGTGGAAAACTCAACATAATCAATATATCAATTCACATTGAATTAGTCTATAAATTTAATTTAATACAACACAGGAAAATCTCAAGGCAATTTTGTATAGTACTGGATAATAATTTCAGGTGGATGAAAAGTCAGGAATAACCAATACGAATTTGCAAAGCAAGATGGGACACTCATTCTAGAAGAGACCAAGATGAATTTCAGAGCTGCAGTAATTAAGACATTGCAGCAGGGGCCCAACCATGGATAAATGGACCGAGAAATGCTCTAAAACAGACCACATTACAGCAATCTGGACTGAGGAGAGAAATGACATTGCAGGTTTTTGGGAAATCAATAATGTTGGTAGGACCCCTTTCTCAACCATACACAAAAATCAATTGCAAGAAGATAAAACAGCTAAATATGAAAAGCAAAGCTGTATAGTTTTAAAATACAAAAACGAACAAGTATTTTATGTGCTTTTGATTGGAAAGAATTTCTCATGTGGGGGCTTCCCTGTTGACGCAATGAGTTGAGTGCAGCACTATGAAGCTGTCCAGAACCATTGCAGCACGAATCTGATACCCGGCCAGGGAGATTCCCACATAGCGCAGCAGACCCCTCCTGCCTCACCCACTGCTCCCCTCAGCAGTGTACTTCAGTAGATCTGCCTGTTCTGCTTCCTACTTTGTCTCTGGTGAACCCTCTCACCACCCCACACCTCTGGACTACACCCCAGCTTGTATGCATAAATAAATAAATCTTTAAAAATAATGATAATTTTTCTGTGTATGGTTTTTGTGTATGGTTGAGAAAGGGGTCCTATCAACATTATTGATTTCCCAAAAACCTGCAATGTCATTTCTCTCCTCAGTCCAGATTGCTGTAATGTAGTCTGTTTTAGAGCATTTCTCGGTCCATTTATCCATGCTTGGGCCCCTGCTGCAGAATTTTTCATGTGAACACACATGCACACAACCCCACACACATAAAGAGAAAACCACAATTTCAGTTAATGAAAAGACAAACACAACCCCCAAAACTTTCTCACTCTATGGAAAAAACATAAAGTGAAAACAGAAGTCATAGAATGGAGAATAAATTTGCAATTGTGATGCACATAGCTGTAAAACCATTAGTATCCACAGTGTGAAAAAAGAAGAAAATCCTACCCACCAAGAAAGGGGCTAACGAACTTAATAAGAAAAATGGGTACTCAGTAAAAGGAAAATCAGAATGGCCAATAAGTAGCTTAAAAGATGTTCAACAAACACTAGTAATCAGGAAAATACAAATTAAAACAACAGTAAGATATCATTATACACCCAGTAAATTGCCTACTTTCAGGCACCCTAGTGAGATTGTAAACTGGTGCAACTATTTTACTGAGCAATTTGGCAATATCCAAAAATTTTGAAGGTGGTCTCACTCTACACCCAGTAATTCTCCCTCAGAGGTACACAGGAGGCACATAGAAGAATGTTTATGGCAGCATTGTTTGTGATAATTGGAAGCAACCCCAATGTCTTGCAAGAACAGAGAGCTCAAACAGTGTTATACTCATAATTTGGAACACTATACTGCAATTAAGATGAAATATATATCAGGAATAAATCAAATCTGGGAAACATAAAGTTGCACAAGCATAAACAAGGCAAGTTGCTAGAAGGATATAACCAGATTGAGATCACTTATAAGAGTTCAAAATCAGGGAGGACAACATTATATTTTACTTACACACAAGACTGCATTACAACTAGGAAAAAGTCCCACTGAATTCACAATTACGGGTACCTCTGGAATGGAAAGAAAGGAGTGAGGAAAATGGAAATAAAGTAAAATAAGCAGGGGGATTCAGTTCAATTGTATCATTTTATTTCTCTAACAAAGAGGTCTGAAGTAAATTTTGAAAAAATGTTCAGATTGATAAGTAGGCAATTAGTACATGTTTTATTATTCAACATGTTTTTTATGTATTTGAAATATTCATCTTATAAATGCTGATAATAGGCATTTGCATAAAATCATATGCACACTTACTTATTTAATACTTAATGTAGTTAACCAATGGGATCCTTCTATGATGTTTATGAAAAGATCAGTTCTGTGTGAAGTTTTCCTCCTCAGGACTGGAATGTGCTCAGTAGGTGACGCTGTTCATCTCTAGGTCACCTCCCCATGTTAGCAGGTTTGTGGACACTATTTTATGACAGGCTCTCTCTCCATGTTCTGTTCCCCATGCCACATTTTCTTTCTTTTTTTAATTCTTTTTTTAAGATTTTATTTATTTATTATTTATTTTTGTATACAAGAAGTGGGGTGTAGGCCAGAGGTGTGGGGCTGAGGGAATTCACCAAAGATAGAATGGGGAGCAGAACAGGTGGGTTTACTGAAATACACTGCTAAGGGGAGCAGTGGGGGAGACAGGAGAGGTCTGCTGCGCCACATGTGGATTAGCTCCCTGGTCAGGGATCCAACTCAGGCCTTTGCGGTTGTAGTCCTAGGCCACCAGGGAGGTCCACCACATTTTCTTAATACAGTAAATCCTGTATTTACAGATAAAACAGAAACCACACTTGCAAAACTGCACTCCAAATCTCAAAATCAGATAAACTCTACCAAACTGTGACAGGCAACAAAATCTTAGTTCAGGTCATCTTAAAACTCATTCATTCAGACCCTTATGTTCCAGAATAAGCCCACAGAACAGACCCAACTGAATTAACAGTAACTGTTCTTGGACTTGACTCTAAAGAAAAGATCACTGACTGTTACAGCAACTCAACTGGTTTATAAAATCTTCCCAAGCCCTCTTCAGCCCCCTGCTCTTGACATCTGTCCTTAAACCACCCAAGTCCTCAGTGCACTGTAGAAAATGCCTTTCTTAACTTCTGAACCTTCTGAGATTCTTTCAAGGTATTGCTCTGTCTTGCCCAGCAAATGCAATGACCCCAGCTTTGGGTGCCCCCCAAACATCCCTGGACATTTTTGATGGGGATTAGACAATAATGTTGAATGGGGTTTCTTGGGAGCAGGCCCAGAGTCCAAGCACCCTATAAAGTCTCTTTCTTGGTTCTTGTCTTCCACGAGGAAAGAATTCAATGTCAAGATCAAAGATACAGAAAAGCAAGAGACTTACTGATCGATAGGTAGGGAAAAGAACAGGAAATCTCTCCAAGCAGAGAGGGGTCCTGAGTGGGTAGCCACTGAGGTGGCAAGAAGTAGGTGCTTATATAGGTACAGTGGACAAGGAGTGTAGGTTTGGCTGTTGGGTGTTTCTGCATTGTGTCTACTGCAGAGTGGTTGGGCCCATGTGGGTCTCCTAGGCTACCAAGGCCTATTGAGTTTTCCAAGATCCAGTCTTCCTTTCTGAAACCAGGTTTGGTCTGTGGCTATTGTGCTATGAAGTTAGTGTTCTGAATATTTCATTTTTAATTTAACTGGTGAGGGATAGAGGTAGGGGACACCCTCCTGATCTACACTTGTTTCTCATTCAGGTTGATAGATGGACTTGGGGCTTGGGGCACCCTGTTCCTAACTCACTGCCTATATCCATTTCCTAACTTCCTCCTTCAGTGTGGGGACACACCGGGAGTTTGCCTACTGGTCGCTCAACATCTCTTGCCACTGTTCTATGTTATGCCCCTGCTCTCAACTTACTGAATTACACCCAGATTTTTCTATGGGGCCTGTTCTTCCATCCTTTGGATCGTTGCCACTTCTTCCCCTTCAGCTATGGCACCCTTCCCTTCCCCACTCACCACACTGACTGCAACTCATTCCTTACTCAGCTCAGGGAACTCCTCCTCTGGAAAGTCCTCATGGCCCTTCTATCAGAGCTGGTAAACCCTCAGTGGGGCTTTCCTAGTACCTTGTGCTTCCCTGCTCCAGAGTATCAGAGCTTTATTTTAATTTTCTGTTTTCCTAGCTGAGCTGTCTTTCCCCCTACATCAGCAGTTCTCTTCCTTGACTGCATATTGGAAACACTGGGGAACTTTAACATTTTATTTATTTTTTTAAAGATTTATTTATTTATGCATACAAGCTGGGGTGCAGACCAGAGGTGTGGGGCAGTGAGAGGGTTCCCCAGAGACAGAGTGGGGAGCAGAACAGGCAGATTGATGGAAATACACTGCTGAGGGGAGCAGCGGGCGAGGCAGGAGAGGTCTGCCGCGCCATGTGGGAATTTACCCGGCCGGGCATTGAACTCGTGTCACCACTGCCGACAGCTCCACAGCGCAGCACTCAACCGCTGCGCCACCAGGAAGGCCCAACTTTAACATTTTAAAATTTACTAGTATGGGGTATGATCTGGGTATTAGGTTTTTGAAAGCACCCCGGTGATTCTAACCTGCACCCAAGACTGGAAATCACCGCATTAGCTGGTGATTTCTTTGAGTGCAGAAGTTCCTATTTGCCATGTAGCACAAACACCTACCACAGTGCTGGACCCTTAATGAATGTTTATTGGCAGGTAACGATGGAGAACCACATTCTGATTCTGATATAAAATACCCCACCAGCTTGCTGTGTCACTATATTTGGCAATAGCACTTGGCAGTAATTCCCTAAACAGCGAATATAACTCAATTATAGAATTATTACAATTTATTACAGTTATTGGTTTCATATTTCAGTCTCTCTTGCTGTAGGACTGGGAAAGATTTGAAGGGAGAGATGACATCCTATTCATTTTTATATCTCCAGAGCCAAGAACAGTTCATGACCTATAAAATGACTAAAAAACGTGTACTTAACTAATTTAACTGACTAGAAATTGAATGATCTCAGTTTAACGTAATCATCAAAAGCCTCAAGTGGGTCTCAGATTGCTGACAGCCGTACCATCTAACTAGTTCATTCACCACCCTACTCCCCAAATGACCTTTTCACACCTCCTCCTCCCAGCTCCAACAGCCCTGCGTCAGCCTCCCATGTGCCTCATGGCCTCACTTCCTAGTACACTGAGAAATCAAAACTGTTCAAAAGAGCATTTTCTAGACTCATTGCCTCCCATCCACCTCCTAGCATCAGCTCCCACAGGTGTCTCAGTGAACCCTGGGGCCCGCTGTACCCGACATCCTCAAAGACACCATTCCCCAGAACTCACACACTCTCACAGGTCATTTTTTTTTCTCTCCCTTCTGGAATATTCATATCAATAACCAAACACAATGCTGTGCATTTCATTAAAAAAAAAGGTTTTTATTTGACCATACTTATCCTGACATCTTTGCTCCCCTCTGTAGAAAAGAACCCTCAAAAATAAGGTCTATTTCATTGTTCTCTATTTTTCTCTTCATAGTCTCTCAGAAATTCTCTCCAATATGGTGTTTGCTCTCACTACTCATTTGAAAATGTCCTCAAAGCTGCCCTTGAACTCCTTAGTTTCAGAGCTAATGGTCATTTCTCAGGCTTCATGTCTCAGGACCTGTCAGCAGCATCTGACACAGGAACCACTCCACTCTCCTGACAGACCTTCTTCACAGTGTCCGTGCTCTTGTTTTTCTCCTGCTTTGTGGTTGTTCCTTCACAGCACCCTTCTCTGTGTCCTCACTTCCTCCCCTACTCCTTAACACTGGGGTGCTCAGTACTCAGCACTTATCCCTTTCCTCATTCACCTCCTTGAGAATCTCATGTGGCCTCGGGGCATTCAGTACATCTAACTTCCAACCATTTCCAATTTTTTTTTAAAGATTTATTTATTTATGCACACAAGCTGGGGTACAGACCAGAGGCGTGGGGCGGCGAGAGGGTTCAACAGAGACAGAGTGGGAAGCAGAACAGGCAGATCGACGAAAACACACTGTTGAGGGGAGCAGCTGGCAGGGAAGGAGAGGTCAGCTGTGCCATGTGGGAAGCTCCCCAGCCCAGCATCAAACTCACGTAGCCGCTGCCAACAGCTCTCACAGCGCAGCGCCTAACCGCTGAGCCACTGGGGAGGCCCAACGACTTCCAATTTTATATGCCCGGTACAAATCTAAACTGCAGAAGTGGATGTGAAATTGACTGCTGTTCTATGCCACCTCTGTCTCAGAGACACACTAAACTCAAAACTGAACTCAAAACTAAACACTAAACTTCAAAACTAACTTCCTGACCTGCCTTACCAAACATGATGCACTCCCCAGCGTCACCATCCCAACCTTGGCAAGGCCACCCTTCTAGTGTCCAGGCCAAATGCTTTGCAGTCACACCTGCCTCTTCTCTTTCTTACATACTCCAAATTCAATCCATCGGGAAATCATATTTCTCCACTTTGGGCTTCTATCCAAACACGATCACATCTCAATGGCTGTGCGGTGGCCCTCTTGTCTGGACAGCCACTGTCTCTTCTGCACTAGCTTTTCTTATTGTTCTCACCACATCTGCCTTTCCCCAAGCCCATCCTATCTAGTCTCAACATTACAGACAAAAAGAAAGTCATGATTCTTTCTAAGTGTACGTCCTGTGTAAAGCCTCGCAATGGCTGTCCGTTTCTCTCAAAGTCCATGTCCGTACAATGACCTGTAAGTCTCTCCTTTTCTAGGTTCCTGTTATCTTTCTTATATTCACTTTTATCACATCACTGGACTCACTCAACTTCATCCTCTAACTAACTTGCTACTCTCTGAGCATGGCCAGATGCTCCTTTGGGCTTTCGGACTGGCTGATTCCTCTGCTGGACTATTTCCTTGATGTCCACTTGATTCATTCGCTCATCCTCTTCAAATATTTGCTCTCTGCTCTAATGTCGGCTTAGAGATGATGTCTACCCTGAACACCCTGTCCAAACTGTAACCTTTCCTAGCCCTCAAACTCCCACTGTTTACCCCTTTTCTCTTTTATTCTATGTTCACACTTACCAGCTTAAAACATGCAAAGTGATTTAATTATTTATTCTGTCTTCATTCATGAAAATCTAAACTCAAAAAAGGATAGGAATGTTTGCTTTACTTGTGGACACACACCAAGCACCTGGATGAATGTATGAATGCGTGTGTGTGTGTGTGTGTGTGTGTGTGTGTGTGTATTAATTTTGGAAAATTCTTTTCAAAGCATAATTTCCTGTTTACACGTCCAGTTCCAATATCTTCAATGATCGACTTTCGACTTGAGTGTGTTCTGTATTGAGCTGTGTGCCTATGAATACACTCACATATATACACACATGAGTATTTGACTTTCAACTGTCCCATATTTTCACATCAAACCACTTTCCTGTTGCCCACTGACCCTGGTGCAGAACTAAGCACTTGCCCACCTTATCTCCAGTCCTCCCACTGAATGGTAGATATATTTCCATTTCAAACGTGCAGAAAATGAAGCTGAGAGGGATTTATTCATTTGTAATAAAACTAAAAAAAATCACAGTCAGGGTCTGAGTTTACTGTTTCCCAGTCTAAATCCATCACTCATCACCTATGTTGTGTTCTCCCTTCCCCCTCCCCCTTAATAAGGTGGAATACAAACAAGACTGGCCACCAAATTTCACTGTTTCTATGTTTCCCACCAGTACTTAAAATAATAGAGATTACTCCGGGATGTCTGGCATCCTCAATGGCTAGAATCCCGACACGGAGGACGCTCCCGCCCTCCTGGATCAGTGGTCACCAAGCATGCTCACAACCCATTACAATCACGCCCCGCCCACTGCAGCAGCAATGCAGGAACTAGGTCATCCTTCCCTCTACCTGATGTGAAAAATAAATAAATAACTGTGAAAAAAATCCAATCTCCGTTTGGAGGCACTAAATCCCCTCTCCTTTCCAGATGGCTGGGAGATTTCTCCCAGGTGGTAAATATATTATTAAGAACTCATTTCACCGTGAAATTGACTATTCAAAACACAGACAGAAGTTAATATATTAGGACAACCTGTCTGAAAACTCGCGTTAGAGAAAATTTATTTTTGTTTAATATAAAACCTGGTATTATACACGACCTTTTTCTAGCTCAGGCAGTTAAAGTCATCCCCAGTTAGAACATGTGTTCCAATGTCAGCAAGCGACACCAGCAAGAGTCATATCTCCCGGTATAGAACCTGCGATCACCTCTCTGGCCACAGAGCCTTCTATCAAGGATCTTAATAATGTTGGGTCTCATATAACATTATACAAGCCCTTGGGTACACAGTGATTTTTTTTTTCTCTCCCAGGAGCTGGGTACCCTTTGAAAATCCTTAGCTGGTCTTGTTCTAGGTTGGCCTTCAAACTCATGATTAAGGACCGTGATTGGTAAATGTGGTAGAAGAATTAGCATTATTTAGGGCTGATCTGTTTCATCATTAGAAAAACCATATCAATCAGAAAGCGAAAAAGTGCTCTCAGCGAGGACCCAATACGATGAGAATCTCCTAAATAGTAACTCATTTATGTGTTGTTGATTCACTCCTTAACAGCTAGGCTGATTTCTCAGATTACAAAAACAATTACTCCAGTGGCTACAGTCTATCAGTGAATACCCTGTGTTATAGTGAGAAAAGTGTTTTAGGATTTGTGTAATCCATAAGAAAACCCAATTTACAGAGTCACCGACTACTAAATAGAGAGGGTGATGCTAAAAGAAGGTGTAACGAAGGAAGTACTTTTCCAAATGGTCCTGAAGAAGAGGTGAACCTCATAAAAGCCTGTGTGTGGAATGCTTATCTGTGAAGGGAGTCCCAGTGAGCCTGGTCTTGACACCAACATGGCTCAGAAAATGCCTCTTCCTTTTCCACCAGAGGTTGATTGATTGATTGATTTTTAAAGATTTTATTTTTTATTTCCTTATGCATACAAGAACTAGGATGTAGGCCAGAGTGCAGGGGGTAAAAGTGTTCATCAGAAACAGAATGGGGAGAAGAACAGTAGATCTACTGAAATACACTGCTGAGGGGAGCAGCAGGTGCGACAGGAGAGGTCTGCTGAGCCATGTGGGTTAGTTCCCTGGTTGGGGATCAAACTCATGCTGCAGTGGCTGGTGATAGTTTGGTAGCACTGAGACTTTAAGTCCTGCAACACTAGAGAGGCCCTCTCACCAGGTTGTGAGCATACATTGTCACTTAGATATATACCTGTTTAAATAGATATATACATATTTAAATATATGCCTATTTATATGTGTGCATGTTTACTCTGTACCCTGGCTTTTAAAAGTTTTATCAGTAAAGTTCAAAGAGAAAATGAAAACTCTTCCATAGTTCAGATGTAAGGCGCACTTGGCTTTGCCACAGACCTCACAAGATACTTCCCTTTTGTTTTAAAAAGATCCCTCAGGAGTGACAGATTTATTACTAATCACACAATGAATTTGTTACGCTTCACCAGGAGCGACATCAAACTGACACCTAAATAATGTCTATTAAAGAATTTCTTAATTTAGTCAATTATTTTGATCCAACTAATTACTCACTTAAATAAGAATTCATTCAAACTGCCTGGACTTCTTTTTAAAAAAACAGTTCCAGAGTAATTAGTAAACCAGTAATTAATAATCCCCTGAGGAATGAAACCATTTTTCACACATTTAAAGTAAACAAAGCATCCCTTATTGGATAAGTGGCTTCTACAGCCACTCAGTAAATGTCCAGCCACTCATAAAATGGAGAAAACACTACAGGGGAGATCATGCTCATGGGAAGTTTTAAGTGAGTTGGAATTCCCAGGCTCAGATAAACTGCATAGATACTTAAAAAAAAAAAACAAAAACCTAGTAATGCAACTTGGAAAATATTAGTTCATCCCTTCATTTACACATCAAGCATTCACTGTCTACTGACTGTGTTCCAGGCACTGCACTGTGAAATGGCAAATAAAAATGGGAATTTCCTTAACAATTCCATTAATTCAGTCATTGTTTAGGTCCGAAAAGATTTATGAGCGTTTTAGAAATTTCCAAAAGAATTCTGCCACAAAGTAGCTCAAATTAGCTTGCAGAATTAGAATTCCAAATAAACCTTGGGAGACCGAGGAAGAACCAGGAAATACATTAAAAGGTGGGACCTATCCTAACTGCTTTTAAGAGCAGGTTATTTACTGAAATATAAGATACACATAGAAAAATGAACACATCCTAAGTTCATAGCATGATAAATATTTATGCAGTGAATATAACTGTGTTACCGCCATGGGTTGAAGAAATAGAGTAATATCCAAACTCAGATACTTCTCTCCTGGCCCCCTCCCCATCTGTATTCTCCAAAGTAACACTATCCTGACTTTTAATTACAGGTTAGTTTTGTCTGTTTTTATACTCTACATAAATAAACATACTCACTAGTTATGAATTCTTCCATGTCTGTTTTTGTTCACATCATGTTTGTGAAAATCATTCATGTATATAGCTTGTTAGGTTTAATGTTTTATTATATTTCATTGGATGAGCATATCCCAATTCAGATACCCATTTGTTCACATTTTAGTTGCTTCCAGTTTGAAGCTAAAACAAATAATGCAGCTGTGAACATTTTTCTGACATGTTTTTGGGGCATGGAAATACCTAAGCTTGGGGAATCTATGCTGGGTGGAAAAATGTAAGATTCTATTGCTTATAGTTCTAAATAGGTTTTCAAAGTGTTTGTACCAATATAGATTCCCAGCAGCAAAGCCGTAGTTGTTCTCCACCCGCATAAAGATGTGGATACTGCCAGTCTTCTAAGTTTAGCAATTTTGGTAAATAGACAGTAACATATAACTGTGATTTTAATTTGCATTTTTCTAAGATGAGTGAGGGAGATCAAGTTCCTTCACAAATTATTGGCGATGGTTTGCTTAAATCTTTGGCCATTTCTATTGAATGTCCATTTTTTTCAGAGTATTTATACATTCTAAGTTTAAATCTTTTGTGGGTTATATATACTGTGAATATCCTAATCACTCATACTAGGAAGCTTAAAACCAATCCCCAGCATCATTGTAGATAACACAAGTCAGAACCTCCAAGGTACGCACAAACACACACACACACACACACACACACACACACACGTTTTTGCCATATGAATTGTCAGGGTGGGACTAGTGCATTAAACTTTACATCGTCACCTTGACCTTAAAAACAGAGAGATAACTCCACAGCTGAGTCCAAAGAGACATGAAAAGTCTAAATAGAAATTAAAGAACAGGTATCTACCACTTCCTAAAATTTCTTATTCTTATTATTATACATTAATCTCCAGATTAGTGAGCCCCATGAGGATGGGGATTTTGCAAATTCTTCTTGCTGCTGTATTCCTCAGAATTGAGCCCAAGGAAAGAGTTCGAATGCAAATGATGTTTGTTGAATGAAATAATGACCTGGGTCACAATGGCAATAACACTCTTAGAGGATTTTAGGTGCTAAAGCCCACCCATAATGAACATCAATTTCACTTTATTGGTTAGATATTACAAAGCAAATATTTGAGACCATAAGTCCAATGGAAGGGAGTACAGCAAGGTGATTCAAATTATGGCCTACAAAGCAAAAATGTCTAGGTCTGAATCTAGGAACTAAATAGTTGTATGGCCTGGGTTAAGTCTCATAATCTATCTTTAATTCCTCATATGTATGGTATACATCATAATATTTATCTCACTGTGCTGTTGTGAAGAGGATATAAATGAATGTATGTGAATGATTCCTAGGAAGCTTAGGCTACAGAAAGAGTTCATTTAGTTGCAATGAGGATGATGATGGTCGAAATCAAAGCAGAAGCTCTATGTGGTAGGACCTCACCTGTGCTGCTCAGAGCATAACCTCGAGCACGGGGCCTGCCCCATGGTGACAATTCAATAAACAACCTTGATGGGATGAAAGATGAATGAGTAGTCAGAGGCAGAAACTGTTTCAAACATAGATGTGGCTAATAGTTCATAATTTAGATTTAAGTGTGGGAGAGAGTGGAGAGTGGGAAAAAGAATGAGAAGGGAGGGAAGCCCAAGCCTGAGCTTTACAAGGAATTTCAATCTTCAAAACTTGCTAAAGGACTATGAGCATAAAAGATTCTGGGGCCTCCCTGGTGGTGCAGGGGTTAAAGTCTCAGTGTTATCAAGCTATCACTACCACTGTGGCATGAGTTAGAAGGCATGAGTTTGATTCCGCCCACCAGGGAACTAGCCCACAGGGTGCAGTAGACCTCTCCTGTCTCACCTGCTGCTCCCCTCAGCAGTGCATTTCAGTAGATCCGCCTGTTCTGCTCCCCACTCTGTCTCTGGTGAATTCTCTCACCCTCACACCTCTGGTCTATACCCTAGTTTTTATATGCATGAATAAATAAAAAATAAATCTTAAAAAATAAAATCATGGCTTCTCACATCCAGAAACTGAGTGGAGCTGCTAAGAGGTAAGAGCTCTCCCTATAAGCGAAGCTGTTGGAAAAGTTGGAGACTAGAAGTTGGCAGATCTGGGCCTGACTCTTGGCTTTCTTTACCTTAGCGACTTGCCTTAGCGACTTGCCTGCCCGGGTGATGTTTTGACAATAACCAATTAATTTCCCATTTTACCAACTATGAAACTAATAATATATTTCATAGAATCAATGTAAGGACTCAAAATTACATTAAGTATTAAATGCACTCTCACAATGGGTAACAATTGTAGATATTGGTAGTGGCAGGAGTTGAAGTTGTCATCAGAGTATGGCATGGATTTTAATAACTTCCCTTCCACTTAGGAACATGAATCTGGAATCAGATGGTTTTTAAAACATCCCTCTGTCACTTACTAGCTGTGTGACCTTGAGCAAATCAAATAAACCTCTCTGTGCTTTGTTTCCCTTCCCTGTAAAATGGAGAAGAAACTAGTATCTACTTTATCAACTGTTTTGAGGATTAAATGAGATAATATGTGTCGAACACTTAGCATATTTCCTAGACCATGCCAACTATTAGCCAAAGTGAACTGAGGGCAGTAATAGAAATAGAAAGTGAATTACAGGCACTGGTCCAGCTAGGAAATGCTGGCACATGCGGTCAAACTCAGGTCTATTTGACTGCAAAACCTTCCACTGTACTACTATTCTTCAATACATAAATAGGAGAGATGGCCAAGGAAAACATGGGAACAGGTGTATTCTCACAGTATGAATTATATTTATAAACTCCTGCTAAAAATACAGTCAAGAGGACACATTTTGTGAGCTTGATATTTTCTGGGCTCAATACTATCCTAGAGAAAAATATTATTTTGTGGGCATTTGACTACGATTCTAATCCCACCATCTCATCAATATTTTGCTCACCCTAGGAGCAATAGCTAATTAGTCCTTAATTACTGAAGGAAAAATATCATTACAACAAATACCTTAAATTATATTTTAAAATAAGTTTGTTATTTGGGTAACATTCTTCAGTATTCTCATATATGTACATGCACATGTACATATACATGTGGGTATTTATATCTATATAAAGAGTTGGATGTTTATGTGTTTGTATTTTTGATTTATTTATTTATTTTTATTTATACATACAAGTTGAGGTACAGGCCAGAGGCGTGGGTGGTGAGAGGGTTCACCAGAGACAGAGCGGGGAGAACAGGCAGATCAGAAATACACTGCTGAGGGGAGCAGCGGGCAAGGCAGGAGAGGTCTGCCGCGCCATGTGGGATTCTCCCTGGCTGGGCGTCGAACTCGCGTCGCCGCTGTCAACAGCTCCACAGTGCAGCGCTTAACCGCTGCGCCACGGGGGAGGCCCTGTGTTTGTATTTTTGATAGTATGAACTTTAATTTTTTTTTTTATTTATGCACATGAACATAGAGGCTTACAGGTTCCTCAAATGATCCCCAAAGCAACCCTGAGAAGGATTTACTATTATTGTCCTTAGTTTACAGCCTGGAAAAATTGGTGCCTGGAAGGTCTTAGCAGCTCATCAAAGTCCACAGAATTAGTAAGTGATGGGTCAGGAACTCTGATTCCAGATCCTCTTTTGAGGTTTTCTGTATTAGATTCCCTAGTATCCCAGTTGAGGGTCAAGTAAACATTAATTTCCATAGGCCACTGGGATTTATCACAACAAAATATGTCCTATGTTGGGATTAAAAATAAAACTTGTAGTAAATTCTTTACTGCTAGGGAGTCTATAAAACCATGATTCTTTCCTGCCATGAAAGAACAAACATACAGGTCAAATCCTCCTCAGGGCATCCATGATTTTTTCCTTAGAAGTGAGGTTTCTTTGTAATGATTGCTTTGCCAAACATTGCATGCTCAGTCCCCCTGGCTATTTAGTCTGCATTTGGTCTCTCAGACTCTGACATTGAGTTAGCAGGTGAAAAAATTACTCTGAACTCATGAGTGGCAAGAAGAAGCACTGTGCATACATATGACCTCTGCTTCCTTTCCTCCTCTAACATCTAGAATTTGACGTGAGTGCTTATGCTTGGATGTGTGTGTGTCTGTAGCTTGTTTTGATGGGAGGTTTGGGAGTTTGAATTGGATTTAGAACAAATGTTTCCCCTTTGTTCAACTATCTGTATGCAGAAAAGTCTTCTTCTGTCGAAGTGACTAATATTGGCTCTTCACATATATAGAAAATAGAATATCAAACATTTCTGCTCTCTACCTTCAGTATGTAGATTAATTTGGGGATCCTTTATGCATTTGTAAATATTTAAGGGACTCTTATAAACCCGGAGATAATCTGAACATGGAGCTGGTCTGAAAATAGTCAGGGAAAATCTATTCCTTTAATTTAAGTCTCAGGCGAGAGTATCCGTGACCTAATTTTTACTGGAAAGTCACAGCATGGATAGAATTCTAGCATATTCTCCACTGGAGTTCAAGGAGTAGCTTCCCCAGGGAAAGCTGTTTGCTACACAAGTTGAGAGGACTCCCAAAAGGTTTACACATTCACAAATTTGAGAGTGAGAAGATTTTACTAGTGGCCTGAGCCCTGTAAAATTGCCTGAGTTCTGATCTCCTGGAGACTTGGGGAGGTCAGCAGACTAGGACACGGGCTCCCATTTGAGTTCCCACACAGTCCAGCCTGACCTGGCATTCATGGAGGCCATATGCTGAGGTTCATGGCTCTGCTCTGCCTTCTGACAGCTGTTTGGGCTTGGGATATCAGATGATCTCATAGTGGAGTTTGCTTATCAGTAAAATGAGGTGCTAGTACTTCTTATGGCCATGCTGGGTCTTGAAAGGAGATCAGTTTGCTAATATGCTTTTTAAACAATACTAAGTTGTAACAATGTTGGTGATAACTAATTTTTCATAAATGTAGACATGACTGGAGGCCCCCAACATTGCGGAAGCTATTTTCAATGAAAGAAATAAGTCCCAAAAGGAAAAACATTTCCTCCGAGGTGATACACATGATTAGTGCTCTAGGGTATTCTTATCGTTAGTGTCTAGATTTAGGTAAAGTTATGATTGCAGAGGTGTGTCACCTCAAGCTTTAGATGTGAGAGTATGTAGTACATGTGTATGTGTATAACGAGATACAAAGAGACAGAGACTTGATGATAAGGTGCTAATCATAAGGCTAAAATGAACCTTTTTTTTTTACCAGTTTTAATTTTCTTAGTTAGTTGCATTGAAGAGTTTCAGATGTAAAAAATGAACTTTAGATATTTTAAAACCTTAAAAGGTTAATAGATACCTTAAAAGGTTAATAGATAGGCAGTCAGAGGAATAGAGGGGGAAAGAAAATAAGAAAAGTAAAATTTTTCTGATTGATTTGGTGGGGAGAGATGCTATGAAAAACACAGGCAGACAAAGCCGTTGGATGACTAGAATCAGATGGTAGCAGTGGCGGTAATGCTGGTGATGGTGGCGGTGATGGTGATGGTTGGTGGTAGCTGTGTTGGTAGAAGTGATGGTGGTGGTAATAATAGTGATGGTAGAGGTGTTGGCAGTGGTAGTAGTGATGATGGCGGTGGTACTGGTATAGGTGATAGTGATAGTACAGGTGATGATGGCAGAGGTAATGCTGATATCGGTATTGGTAGTGATGGCTGTGATGGTGATGATGGTGCTGGTGATGACAGTGGTAATAAGCATACAAACAATAGCATCTGACATTTACTGACCGCTTGCTACTGTCAAGGCTGTGATAAGTACTTTGCATGAATATTTTCACTTAGACCTAAAAACAGCCTGCTGAGGTATAGACTTTCATTCCTTTCATCTTACAGATGAGGAAAATGAAGCATGGAGAGTTTAATAACTTTTCTAGGTCATATAGCTATGTGTTCAGCTAGAAAATTGAACCCAGGCAGTTTGATTCCAGAGTTACAAACCTAACATTTTGCAATTCTGCCCAGAAAAGGCAGAAAAAAAAGGATTTGTTTCAATGAAAAGCTGTTTATATGCCAAGGCCTGTGATGGGAGACTGAGAAAGTATATTGCCTAATGATGTCAGGGGATTGCTTACAGTACAGATGAGCATAATCTTAAGATTAAAAACAGATATACTTAGAAATTAGGATATAACTGTCTATAAAATTTGATCATTTTTTTTAGAATGTGACAAGCTAGATCAAGTAATGTCAACAGATTCATAATCTACCTGCACATAGCTGGAACTTGAAGATAACCACTAATTGTGAAAATTAAATTTTTGTTTTCACTCTTAGTTTACCTCCTAAGCCTCGGCACTGCTGCATAATCACTATAGAGAGCTGTAAAAAAAGGGAAATGGTATGATTTCAACATTTCAGATTTTAGAGAAAATACAGGCAATTGAAAATGGGTTCATTTGGGACAAAATGACAGGCAGGTTGTTTTCAATGGTCTAGAATACCCCGGAACTAATAGGCATACTTTTTTTAAAATTTATTTATACATACAAGTTGGGGTACAGGCCAGAGGCGTGGGGCGGCAAGAGGGTTCACCAGAGACAGAGCGGGTAGCAGAACAGGCAGATCAGAAACACACTGCTGAGGGGAGCAGCGGGCAAGGCAGAAGAGGTCTGCCGCGCCATGTGGGATTCTCCCCTTCCGGGAGTCGAACTCGCGTCGCTGCTGCCAACAGCTCCACAGCGCAGCACTTAGCCGCTGCACCACCAGGGAAGCCTGGTATACATTTTTAATCCATTTTACCACCTCACTCCTACATCCTTTTCCCCACAATACAGTAAAAGGCCCTTTGTCATCCCATTTGTGCAAGCCACAACAGCTCCCCATTGTCCTTTCACATCTCTGCCAGGAATACTTGCCCCCCAGTGCTTGGGATGACCAAGTCCATCTGATTCCTAAAATTCCCCCACCGTGTAGATCCAAAGTCTCTATATAAGTATGTCTCTCTTTTTATTTTCTACCATGGAATCTTATCTTTCACATATAGCACATTTACAACTTAAAAATACATTTATTTTGGTTGTTTTTGTTTGTTTTTTATTCCCTTATCTTTCTCAAGCATACATTAGGAAACATGAATGCAGAAATAACATTATTCAACCATCAATGTACACCTAGAGCCTGGTACAGAGAAGATACTCAAGAACACTGGTTGAATGAATAAAGGAAAGAGGGGTATGCATGAGTGAATGAATGAACGGACCCCTGTGAGTCAGTCATGAACTAATGGGTTAGAGACTCTCACACTCCATCTGCACGTGAGCTAGTTGAAATGCCACTATCCCTTTAAGTACAGTAAAGGTGTGCCTGGGTTTTTAGCCACACCACTCCACATCACTCCACACCACTCCTGGGAAGCAAAGACTGCAGTTTCTGGAGCTAACATTACTAAAGTCCTGGAAAGCCAGCTCTGGTTATTTGGAACCAGCTTCCATCCTCCTTCATTCTCCTCAAAGGGATTATTGGTATTGAACCACTAAATCACTAACCACCCTGGTTCTTATGCATTTTTATCTTAGCCAAAACCAAAATATGATCCATCCTCATCCATCCCTTCCACCTTTAGCCTTTGTTCACCTGTCTCCTACTGTTCTCTCATACATCAAGCTTTTCACTGGGCCATCTAGAATACTTTATTCATAATTTTGTCAAGATTAAGAGTTAGCGGGACTCCCTGGTGGTGCAGCGGTTAAGTGCTGCGCTGTGGAGCTGTCGGCAGCAGCGACACAAGTTTGACACCCAGCCAGGGAGATTCCCACATGGCGCGGCAGACTTCTGCCTTGCCGGCTGCTCGCCTCAGCAGTGTATTTCCGTCAATCTGCCTGTTCTGCTCCCCACTCTGTCGCTGGTGAACCCTCTCACCACCCCAAGTCTCTGGCCTGTACCCCAGCTTGTATGCATAAATAAATAAATCTTTATTTTTTTTTTAATATATATTTTTATTTTTATTTATGTCTTTTACATTTTGTATTCCCCTAGGGTAGCCCACCACCAATTCACCCGTGATCCATCTCCATAGTCCCTTGTGTTCTTTTCTATTCCATTTTGTGCCCTTTCCCTTCCCTCCCTCCGGCTCCTTCCTCCCCCCCTCCCCCCCCACTGATTGTCTCTCTCCAACCCGGCCGCC